>PVJD01015544.1:0-24450 GCA_004026545.1 Mormoops blainvillei
TTGTGTGATGGGATGATTTAATTTAAAAAATTATCATTAATGTGTTTTTCTTTTGCAATGATTATATATTAGTGGTTTAAATAACTTTAAATAAAACCAAAGCAAAAGTTCTGTAAAACAACCCTTTATCTGTGTATGTCGCTTTCATATCTTGCAATTCCTTGTTCTTTTTGCTTGTTTCTGGCACGAGGGTATGAACATTATGTTTTTTGTCACAATTTGTTTCCTTCCTACATTTTCTGAACCTTTGCAGGACATTTGTCCTGCCCAGATTGTCTATGAGCACATTTGCTCCACACCAAATTGTTCTTGATATTTGTTCCTGTCCAAAAATGTCCAGGCTTGGAAAACTAACTGCTTTCTTGTCAAGACTTCCTTCCAGACACTCACCTTGCTATGCCTACCAATCCAAAGCTATTATTATACTGTCATAAACTCCACTAAATCCCAACCATTTTCCTGCCTATCAGGCTCTGTCTTAAAATCACCCCAGTTAGGCCCTAAATTCCTATAAATGATCTCTCCTGAATATTGTTCTTCCATTCTTCTGTGAAGTCAACTATTCTTAGATTTGATTTTCTGGTATTTGGGAAAAGTAGCTGAAAATACCCAATAAATCTGACCCCAAGATCTAAGTGGGCTAGAACAAAAATTTAAATGTAATCTCACATGTCATCTGTCCCAGAAGTTAAAATTTATAAATCGAGCCACATTTATTTCTCACCAACATTGGCATGGAACATCCCTAAGGCTGTTTTCTGGGATGGCTGACCTGACCAGAGGCTGAGGCACACTGTCTCCCCTAGAATATCGTGCAGTCAGTCTACGTGGGTGGTAGCAGAGATCTAGGTGAGGGTAGAAACTGGGCTTGCTCCTTGACTCCCCGGTTGTGATCTGGTCTTTCTAAAACTAGGATGTGAATTAACCTAGATAGCTACCTAGCAGTCCCGAGCAAGCAGGCCTCTGTCCCCACATCTTACCTAGTGACTCAATTTCTAAGCAGCTTTAAGCGTCTTGAAAATCTTTATCACCTGAATCAAAGAACACGAGGGCACTATTACCTGAAGAAGCTGGTGTGTCTGCACTTCTGTGTTGGTTGATTTGGTGCACATACCGTCAACAAAAGCAACTCTTTCTCTGGTTTCCCAGTGGTAGATACCGCCTTATGCAAAGAATCCTAATTCCATTTTGTTCAAAGTGCTGTGCTCTGCAGACCAGCTACATTTGCCTCCCCTGAGGCCTTGATAGAGATGTACAATTTCAGGTCAGATTTAATAAATCAGAATTTCCATTTTAACAAGATTCCTAAGCATTATGTACACACATTCAAATTTTACCAATGGGAAGGGCCTTTCTAGCTGGAGTCTCAGTGCCCACTCTACCACTTATCAGATTGCAAAACCCACCAATTACTTTATGCATAACAAAGAATCTATAAGCTAGTGAAATCCAGGGTGTAATGCCTGATTCTGGTGCCTGTGTTAAATGTTTAAAAGTTTCCCTCTGCTTGGTAGCCTGGTATGTTTGCATATCCGGGGGCAGAGCGCCATGGCGAGCATTTTCAGGGAAGAATGTTATGACATGTTTTTGTGATGTAGGCAAAGGGCTATTGTGAAACCTTCTTTTTAGGCAGTTTTGTCTAGATAAAAGAGTATGTTTTGGGCCTGGGATGACAAGAAATGAAACAGTATTCATCCACCAACCTGGCAGGGAATGTTAAATAGGTCAAGTATTCCTATTAATTAATTAACATTAATTTTGATTAATCCCGCTGTATTAGTCAGCTTAGGCTTCCATACTAAATAACATAAACTAGGTGGTCTAAAAAATGGAAATTTATTTTCTCACAATTCTGGAGGCTACAGTTCCATGATTAGGGTGCCAGCATGGTTGGGTTCTAGTGAGAGCTCCCTCCTTGACTGGCAGACAGTTGTCTTCTCACTGCCTTCTTATATGGACTTTGCTGAGGTACAAGCACCTGAAGAGAAAGAGAGAAATTTAGGACCTCAGTCAAAATGAGCTCACTTAACCTTAACTATCCCTTTAAAGGCTCTACCTGGGATATAGTCACATAGAGGATAAGGGCTTCAAGTTCACACTGGAATTTGGGGTGGGTGGGGACAAAATTCAACCCATAACACCAATGAAGTTACTCATAGAATTCAGAATTTCTATTTAGTTATAAAACAATGTTGGAAAATCAAATTAAATTTTTAAAATTTCCCTAAAAAATAATTTGATAAGATACAACCTCATATTTCCTCCTGAGCCTGACAAATAAAACAATTTGTCCTTAAGTAAGGTGGTGAGTTATGTATTTTTCTTACTAACTGATATAGTCAAGCTTGTAGTTTCTCTACCTCAATTAAATTTTTTTCAGCAAATGTGTGTGTGTGTGTGTGTGTGTGTAGAGAGAGAGTATTATAGAATTTAAATAAAAAATACAGGAGGGACAGACAGTGAAAACAAATAAAATACAACAAAGGAGGAAAAAAAGAAAAGCCACAGCAAGATTTTAAGGAAAAAGGAAAGGAATGATGTTTTGTCCTTTATTCCTTGAAACATTTCTTAGATGACAATAATAAACCAAGTCGCAATGCACCCAGCTGTTTGCCTATAATTATACTTTTGTTGTCATGAGAAATTACATCTGTGTAATAGTTCATTACAAAGTATTATAATTTTGATTTTACAAGTAAAATATCTCATCTCCTTATGGGGAAAACAGAATCATTCTCACAGGTATTCACTAACCTTCCCACGAGGTTTCTTGACTGTGTTTCACAACAACATCATTACTTGGGAAATAAAGCTCAAATGGCTTGTTAAATATTCATTTTGCTTTTTTTTCTATTCATATCCTTAATAAAGTTATCCAGTGAGCATTTGTAACACTTAAATTAAGGATATAACAATTACCAAACCTGACCCTCCCCATTTAAATTTAAAGTTTATATCTTGAAGGTAATAACCAAAGTGGCAAATGAGTATAAAAAATGCAATAGAGCAAAGGCTACAAAGGGAGACTAAAGTGGAAATGAGTGACAGACAGTATAATATCCCTGAGAGCCGCGATCACAAGCACCGGTACTAAAGTACCGCTTCCTTTATGGGTTCCTTAGAGTTTTATGTGCGATCACTGTGATGATCAACTTCTGGACTGTTTAGGTGCACCGATAAGCACTAAATTACATTCTTGCTCTACCCACTGTAATGGTAGGTAACAAGTTCAGTTAAAAATAAATTCTCATAGTTTTCATATTAAGTTAACTAAAGGACTCTGAGAGAGTGAAGGATTTTGTAGCATTGGAAAAATATGTTATCATGATTGATAGAGAGATAAATAGACTAATAGATATCATTGAATCTAGAGTAAAACCTCAAGAAAATCACGAGGAAAAAGAAAATTTATTCACCGCCAGCAGCAATTTCAGTCTGAAAATGAGACTGCTCCTGCTCTTTGATAATTAGCAAGAGGCTTTATGTATTATAGGTACTTAACATGTTCATGAGATAGGGGAAGGAAAAAGAGAAATATGTAGTGTGGGACAAGTCAAAGATTAGTTAGTGATTTCTAGTTTTGGGGAAAATGCGGCATGGTATTTCAGTTTTATCACCTGTGTATTAAACAAACACTTTAGGCACAATGATTTCAACTCTGTGATGTAAGGCTTGCTTAAGGATTTTAACCCTTTACAGGAAATAGGAAATACAGCCTGCATTCCAAGTTGTTTGTTAAGCTTATTTATTTTAAACGAGACAACACCCTCCTACTCACAAAACCCACCATCTCCAAAAAATGATAAAAGCCCATTGGAGTATTTTGCACATAATCTAGAAGTTAGTTTCACATTATATACGTCAAAGCACAAAGCTATATAAAACCATCTTCAGTTTAGCTCCTCCTCGTCCACAACTTTCTAGCTGTGCCCTTCAACAGCAGGGGTCCACTTTTTTTGTTCTTTTTCTTTCATTAACCAGTTATTTGGCTATTTTTCATTATAACTTTCCAATGCCCTCAGAACTCCAATTCTGTTTGTTTGCTTGTTTTTGTAGTATATAGTTCTGACTCAGCCACACAATTTGAATGACCACTGTCCTATTGTTTTATTGTCACATAACAAATCACTCCAAAATTTGTGATGAAAAGCTATCAGTTTTTATGCTCATGGTTTTTAGACATGACTGTGCTCTATAGTGTCTGTAACCTCAGGTGGGTAAAGTAAATGGCTAGTGGTTTGAATCAGCTGCAGGCTTCTTCACTCAAATGCCTGGTACCTAAGATGAGAGGGCATATAGGTTAGACTCAGGAAATTCTCTTCTTTCGCAGGTGCACACGCATTTTCTTTATAGCTTGTTCTATCACCACATGAGGTTGTGCTCGGTTTCATGGGGGAATGTCTCAAAAGAGAGCATTCAGGGAGTGAACATTTCAGAAGAACAAGGAAGAGCCTTTAAGACTTCTGATTCAGCCCCAGAAGTCATAGAGCCTCACTTCTGAAATATTCTATTTGTTGTAGCAGTCACAAGCTTCAGACTTAAGGAGGAAGGGACCTTAATTCCAACTCTCAATGGAAGGAGTGTCAAAAGGTTGATGAGTCTATATGATATGACCTTAAAATGCTTCTAAATATGTAAAAATTGTTACACTGAAAAGACATGTCTTGTGTTTTTGCTTTTCTTTTGTTTCATTCCACAGATAATTGTTTTTTCTAGAAGCACCATTTTTAAAGGCAAAGGAAGATGATTAAAAAAAAATGTTTGTGTTAAGTAAGGATGAATGAGTGACAGAGAATTTAAAGTGTAGGACAGAAGATGGGATTTGAAATTGTTGACAATAGAAAGCCACGTTAAATTATTTTTTTCTAGCTGAGCCATCAGTGTATCATCTCAAGATAAAATCTTGTTAGGAAATAATACACTTGTTAGCCTAGAAATAGAAGAAAATGGGAGGAGGGGGCAAGTAATGTAGCTTTACATTGAATATAAACCCTGAAATGGGAAGAGCCTGGTCTAGAATAATGGCATTAACATCAGAGGAAAAGGGGGAGAGCCATTTTTAAAACAGTAAATGAAAGGGAGGGAATCTAGTGATAAATTTAAAGTTTGAAGGAAAACAAATGAATTAATAGTTTAAAATTTCTATCTTTGCACATTAAAAACTATTAAACTATTAAAGAATGTCCATAAAAGAAATGGAATGGTAAAAAACTTAATTTCAAATTAGAAATATTAATAATATAATAATTTTCAAAGTCAAACTTTGCCGCTTTTAAAAAGACATCTAAGAATATTTTAATTTTCCAGAGAAGTACAACTGTGTTTGATTTTTCAGTTTAGTCTTTGATTTGCCAATATAAAGTTATAGTAACTTGTAGATTACTTCCTTTTGGGATAAATGATCACAAAGGTTATGTTTATTGTTTTTAGAACACTGGTCAGTTTTATATTTAACTTAGCACTGTCATTCTCATATCTTTATCATTTATACCTTCTTTGATGGGTTATATAAACCTTGTTCTTAAACAATTCTTGAAGCCAGGTTTATAATCTTTCTGATTCCTTTGTTTCAATACATAATACATTTTTGAATAAATCTTTTGTATGTGTTTATCTTATATTTGTAGAAGTATATTAACCTCATTTTCTAGTTTCTGTATGTGATGTTTGAAATCTAGGGCTTTGCTGACCATGAAGAAACCAGGACTGCAAGGATTAGCTGACTTTTAAGTGTAAGAAATTGCTCACCTTGGAGCGCGTCATTCATAGGCAAACTAACCTATTGCAGGCTCATATCCGTCACCCGCCTGCCTGCTTTACTGGACTCTTGCACTGCAGAGTAGTGTTCTCCGGTCCAAACCCTGCTGGGCCAGGCATCAGACAATTAGGGGAAACCCTATAAATTGGAGGCCATTGAAATTATTCAAGCTAAGTAGTCCTGAATATGCTGCTTGGCCTGCCTTCAGTAATGACTCTCCCGAAGCTCCCCGTGCTCTCGCTTCCTTTGACCTATCCCAGAGCTCTGTTGTGCGGCCCTGTGCGTTACGGCGTGCCGCTTTCTTCTGAGGACTGTGAGTGATAAGCTTTCTTTTCAATGGCTCTTGATTATTTAACATCACTGTGCCTGAATAAATAAAATCTACACTTTAAAAGAGGGAGTGTTATATTTTTAACACTTGGAAAATTATTATTTAACAATGTGAATTGTTTGGAAAAAAAGACATTAGTTTCCAATGCTCACCTGTTTAGTTTACTTGCCTGGTGTACTTGTAAACTTCCATTAATAGAAATGTTCCTATAAAACCATCACCATTTGTCTGGAATATTGCTTTGATTTAATAGTTTTTACTATAAAAAAGATATTGAGACTCCCATAATCATATATTCCGCACACCCCTATAATACAACTTTGAAGATTCACTTTCCAATATTTGTTGCTCGGTGAGAGCTAATGCATTTTGATGAATTACCTCTTTATTCCTTGTCTCCTCACATGCTTTTTTGCTTCATTCCATCATATAACAATAACATAAAAGGAGTATTAGGATATAGTTAATGAACAGAATAGGTTTACATACAAAAAAAATTGAGTTTGTAAAGATAAAATAGTTAACTCAAACAAACATTTGTTGAACGTCTATTTTGCGACAAGTACTGAGAATATAAAGATAATCAAAGTGTAGTTTTATGTGTTTTTCTTTTTGCACTAAACCAGTGTGTGGACCCTCACACAACCCCAGTTGTATGTTTTGTTTCTAGGAACTTTAGGCACAACCTGTTCTAACCTTTTTGGCATTATGCCATGCTCACAGCACTTACAATCACTCCTAGTTTATTGGCTCAAAATATGTGAGTAAATGCTGGCTTCTTTTTATTTAAGATCTTGCTTTCAGACATTAATAAAAAAATAAAACATACATACACACATAAAACAAAGATAAGTCTTTTATGACAAGGAAGCTAGCAGGTCACGAGAAATCCAAGTGTTCACAGATAGTATTTTGCATTCCAAAAACTAAAGAAAGATTTGGAAAATGCCTATTTTTCTTAATCTGGGGAAATCTGGTGATACAAAATTCCAAGAAGCTTGATGGGTTAACAGGCAAAGTGGTTTTGGTAGGATGGGCAAAAACAAACAAACAAACAAACGAACAAACTAGAAAAAACAAACAACTAATGTTCTGCAGTGGTCAGCTCTGCCATTTGGCTTAGGGGACATTGCACTGAGAACTGAACTGGCAGGTGATGGACAGGTAACAGGAAGTAGGCAGTTGGTCAGGAACAATGAAGTTGGGACTGAAATTGTGCAGTTTGGCCAAGAATGAAATCAGCGTGTATTTGTGAGACAACTATGGTATGTAGTAGATTTTCCTGTGTATCAGTAAGAATGTATAGGAAGAAAATAAAGGCAAGAAAATACTGGGGATAAGGCAATGAGATAACAGTTCAGATTGTCTTGATAAGCGACATAGATTCCAGCATGCAGGCACTCGAATATGCTGGCCGTCTTTCTTCAATACCTATTTTTCTTATGTAACGAGTTTAAGAAGCTCTAATCAATAACATAAAAGCACTTAAGTGTAACAATTAAGATTTCTATTGATTAAAGTCTGTTTGTGCTGTATTTCAAGCAAATATAAACATTTCTGTATTTTGAGTCAGGTTTGCATTTATATTAACCAAATGTAAAAGCAAATGAAATGCCACTATCTGCATTGATCAGCCCTGAATAGGGTAAACACGTAAGACTGCAAAGTTTTCTTTTTCTACATTTCATTCCTTATCCTAATAGCAATCAGAGTCTTTCTATCAGAAGCTATCATTTATAGAATAGGGTTGCAGCTTTCCAAAACATCACTGGTTTTATAAAATGAAAATCTGCCTTTGTTAGCATTCATTTGTATTAAAAAACAACCAACAGAATTACACTTCTTGACCATGTGGTGTCTTTTTAATGCAGGCATTTATATTTATTTGCCTTTGATGTAGAAACAGCCTCCTGAGGATGTCATTTATTTGGTTTACTTATTATAAAGAGCATGCATATTTTTTTCTCAAGTTTTATTTATTCATGATAAATTGTATTACTTCCTGAGAATATGAGATCCTCTTCCCTAGCCCATTGCAAGTAGGTAGCTGTGTGAGTTTTCGTGGCTCAGCTTTAGCATGAGTAAGAGAGATATTCGTGTTTCTAGATGATAATCTTTAAGAGCCAGTTTGTGCTCCTCCATATCTTCGTTTCCTTGGCGATTGTCACCACCATGCTTCCACTTGCAGGTACTCTGTCAGTCAGGGTCCCTGGAAGGAAGATAATGTGCAAATAACATTTCTAGAGATTACAGAAGCAGCTCATTTTAGAGAAAAAAACAAAACAAAACAGGCCTTGGTTCTTGTAAGACCCTTGGGGGGTGTGGTATTGTTCTGGCATAGACTAATACAGAACCTATTGGTTCAAATATTATCTTTAAAATTTGTTTTAAAGGTAAAATAAATTCAAGTGCCCTAAGAGAAAAATCAAGCCTAAAACCCAAATCTCTTACTATGTAGACATTTAGGAAATAAAGGAGCATTAAATGGCATCAGCCCTGAGAGGAGCAGGTGTTACATTCTAGGCGTAACACACCCTGGGAAAGGGGAGGGCTTTACCCAGGCCGTACCTCCACAAGTCAAATAACTCTGGCGTATCTAAATCTTGGCAATGTTTATCCACTATCTGTCTTTTTTTTAAACATTTTTATTCATATATGGTGTTGTTTATTTCTTCATTGATTTATTCAACAAACATTTATTGAGCACTTGCTTCGCCCAACATTCTTCTAAAGAAAATAGTAGTTACAGAAGCCACATGAATTTTAATTATGATGAGAGGTTATACAAGCATTTGCATTAAGAATCAAAAGGAAATACAAGTCCCATTAGAGTGTGGGAAAATAAGTGATTGATTATGATGAATAGGTGAGAAGACGCAGCATTTAGACTAAACATAGTAGAGAAGGATTTTAATAGAAAGAAAAATGAATGATGGGACATGTTATGTTGGACAATCATGATCAAAGAAGAGTAACAGGTAAAATCAGAGGAAACATCCTGAATTACTAATTGATTTAACAGAAGGGAAAATATTGTGGAGACTTCTGGTTTTAGCTTGGACAAGAAAAGAACCCAGAAATTAATAATTTTATTTTTACAATGAGAAAAACAAAGAACAGAAGATTAGGGACATATTGAATCCTTCAGAGAACTGAGGTCCCAATGCAAACCGCCAAACACAAATTCGAGGGCATGGATGAAGCAGAAACTTTCAGCGGGGCCCTGCTTAAGTGGAACAGAAAGTGCTGAAGCAATAAAAAAATAGGAACACTAAACCAAATGGAATTATCAGACAAGAAATTTAAAATAAATAATATGTTAAGGGTTCTACTAGAGAAGTATACAGCACAAGAAAACAAAAGAGAACAAGCTGGATAATATAAGCAATGAGGTGAGAACTAAGAATTTAAAGGAAACTATAAAAGTAAAAAATACTGTGACAGAAGTAAAGAATGCCTTTGGTGGCCTCAATAATAAACTGGCCACAGGAGAAGTCAGTGAGCTTAAGTATGTCAACACAAACTTCCTGAAATAAAACTTAAAAAAGAAAATAAAGTATGGAAAAAATATAATACAACATTTATGAACTGCGAAACAATTTCAAAAGATATAACATACATATGATTAGAAGAGCAGCAGCAGAAGTGAGAGACAATGGAGGAGAAGAAACGTTTGAAATAATAATAACTGAGAATTTATCAGATCTTGGAAGCTGGATTTTATGTCAACTTAATCAGGTCATGGGGTACCGAGATATTTGGTTAACTCTTATGTTCCTGGGAGTGTTTTTGGATGAGATTAACCGAGCAAGGCAGACTGCCCTCTCCCATGTGGGTGAGCCTCATTTAATCCAGTCAAGGCCTACATAGAACATGAAAGGCTGCGTGAGGAAGAATTTGCTCTCTCTGCCTGACTCCCTGAGCTGGAACATCAGTTCAGACTCGTACTTGAATGGGAGTTTATGCCCTCAGATCTCCTGGATCTTCATTTTGCCAACTGAAGATTTTAGGGGTACTCAGCCTCCTTTATCATGAGAGTCAACTCCTTATAATAAATATATTATTGGTTTTCTTTCTTTGTAGAACCTTGACTGATACACAGGGTAAATACTGCCCTCCCACCAAAAAAACTCCAAAAATCAAAAAACAAAAAGCAAAAACAAACAACTTAGTCTGAACAAAAAAATGAGTAACTGTGAAAGTAGCCAGGGTGAAAAGGCTGCATATTGTATATCTTAATTATGTGACATTGTGGAAAAGGCAAATTTATAGAGTAGAAAAATTGTTGCCAAGGACTTAGGGGAAGAGACGAGGATAAAAAAGATAAAATGTAGAAGATGTTTTAAGGCAATAAAACTATTCTCCATGATACTGTAGCATTGTATATATGACACTATGCATTTATCAAAATCCATAAAATGTACATCGCAAAGTGTATATGAATTTAAAAAAAATTATTTAGCAATTTGAGAGTTCTAGGATGAATGCAGACTCTGACAAAATAATCTAACTGTATTATAAATGTATGAAATAAACTTACTAAGATAGCGGAAAAAATCATTGACCTAATTAATTTTAGAAATCTGTGGAATCAGTAAGACCAAAGGCAGAAGGAACTGCACATAAGCACTTTAGCCGAGGTTATAGAGTTGTTTCCCAGGATGTATGATTTGACAATTATGAAGCTGCTATACACATATGCTGGTATCCGATGTGTAAGTAAAGAGATGGTGGGTGGCGGGGCTAGATTTCTTACTATTGAGAGGTTACAGATGATCAAAAGAGACTAGAATGATCATGTGTTAATGGGTTAGAGTTAGAGACACCTATTTGAACTTATGTTTAGTTTAATATAGATATGGGTAGTTACATGTGAAATATTTATAAATACATAAGCAATATAAACACATATATTTTCCAGTTAAGAAACATCAACACTTAAAACTCATGTCCTGGTTTCTAACATTATTATCCACTAATAGAACCAGGACTCTTTAAGGAAATGGTTAATTCTGAGACTGGGGAAGAAAACATTGAAGAAAAGAGTGTGAAACACTTTATAGTGTGGAAAGTGTGAAAGTGCTAAAAAAATAAAAACAAACACTTATATTCACTGTAGGATGTCCAAAAGACACAGGAGCCAAATGTGAGAGCCCTTACTGTCCACAGTTGAAAAAATTGAATGTCAAAATAAAGAAGCATTGGATTATAACCCAAAGTGTAAAATAAATATCCAAGAGTCCCTAGTGATATAAATAAATAATCATGTAAAATAATCAACAGGAAGAAAGATAAATATAAAAAATAAATAAAAAAGAATTCCAAATAATTTAGGTAGGTACCCAATTTACATAATATGTAAATTGTGTGACAGCTCTGACCTCAAGCCCACACTGCGTAAGTGTGGGCTGTGTGGCTGTGGGCATGAGTGATGTTCCCCCAATAGAGTACAGTATAGTGTTTTTATAGTAAATAAACCTGACAAACATTACTCTTGATAGGTGATAAAAGTCAACATTCACAATGATAAATAATTTTGATAGTATGTACTCTTGATATATTGTAATTACAATGGCACTTTGTCTCTGTGGTTTTCTTATGGTAACCCAAAAACTTGTCTAATCACGCTTAAACATCAGGAAAATTCTAATGTGAAAGCATTCTACAAAATAACTGTCCAATAGTTTTTAAAACTGTCAAGATCATCAAATGCACAGTCTTAAAAACCACCACAGCAAAGAGGATCCGCTGAAGACATGACAACAAAATGTTATCTGCTATCTGGTATGTGATTATGAAATACAATGAAGACATTAGGTAAATTTTTTGTATTCTAAAGAACATATGAACAAATGAAGGACTTGAGTCAATAATAATGCATTATTAATGATTCATTAATTATAAAAGTGTACCATAACGTGAAATGTTGTCACAGAGGAATGTAGATGTTAGGTATGTAGGGACTCTTTATTTCTATATCTACTGTCTTCTCAATTTCTCTGTAAAATTAAAATTAAATGAAAAATTAAAAGAACATTTGTTGACTGAAACTCTCAATGTTCATAGATAGACCTCACCAGTTTTTGAGATTTGTACATATGATATTTTATCAGTGACGTGGATTTCAAAGCTGATGATTAACTAAATATTTAGTACACAACAACCCTTTGAAAGTCATTTGAACACTATACTCTTTGGGTTTCCAATCTATAAAATATATAAATTTTAATTTATCTCTGAAGTATATGGATACATGGATTCTATCAGTTTAGGATATTTTAAATGAGATGATAAATGAAGAAACTATTTATTTCTGGGTTCTCTATTCTGTTCCATTGACCTATGTATCTGTTCTTATGCCAGTACCAGACTGTTTTGATTACAGTGGTCTTGTATTATAGTTTGATATCAGGTATTGTGATCCATCCAACTTTGTTTTCTTTCTCAAGGTTGCTGAGGTATTCTGGGTATTTTTTGGTTCCATATAAATTTTTGGAGTATTTGTCCTAGATCTATGAAATACACCATTGGTATTTTAATAAGAATTGCATTAAATCTATAGATTGCTTTGGATAGTATGGAAATTTTATGTGGAGAAAAAGAAACCCTAGTGCACTGTTGTGGGAATGGAGATTGGTGCAACTACTGTGGAAAACAGTATGGAATTTCCTCAAGAAACTAAACATGGAACTGCCTTATGACCCAATAATTCCACTGTTGGAATATGCCCTAAGAATCCTGAAACATCAATTTAAAAGAATGTATGCACTGCTATGTTCAGAGCAACACTATTTACAATAATCAAGAGCTAGAAACAGCCCATCAGTAGATGAGTAGATTAAAAAACTATGCTACATTTACACAATGGAATACTATACAGCAGAAGAAAGAGGGAATTCCTACCTTTTGACACAGCAGGGATAAAACTGGAGACTATTATGCTAAGTGAAATAAGTCAGTCAGTGAAAGACAAATATCATATGATCTCACAAGAGGAATCTAATGAACAAAATAAAGTAATAAGCAAAATAGAACCAGAAGTATGGAATCATGAAATAGACTGACAGTGGTAACAGGGGAGGAGGGAGATGGGGGTGCTTGAAAGAAGATGAAAGGATTAGTCAAAGAACATATAGGAAGGATCCAGGGACATGGAGAATGGCGTGGGGATTGACTGAGGAAGTGGGGGGCAGGCTGGGAGGAAGGGGGCAAGAGGAGAAACAATTGGGACAACTGTAATAGCATAAACAATAATAAAAAAAATTAAAAAATGAAGTTGTTCTCGGTATGCAGTACATAGTTCCTTTTATTTAATATGCTTAAGGACTAAAGTTTTACAAGGCATTATAACATAGAAATGGTACCATTTGCAAGTTAAGAGCTGATGTATACTGGAGCCACTATACCTCTACTCAAATGCTTGCTCTGTCAGTTACTAGTTATATAACCTTGGACAGGTTTGTTAAATATTTTGTCTTGAGTCTTCATCTTAAATCAGTAATAGTAAATATTCCATCTAAGGTACATGAAGATAATTTATAGTGTGTGTGTGTGTGTACATGTACAAAGTTATTTGATATATGATAAGCTCTATTTAAATATAGTTTTTTACTGTCGTTATTATTGATCCTACAAGAAAGGTTAAAATTGCTATAGACTTGTGAGATATTAAGATGAGAATTCCTCTGATCATTTGTTCTTACCATCTTTCCCAATCTTCACTTTTTTAATCTTCTTTTTTTTTCTTTCTTTCTTTCTTTCTTTCTTTCTTTCTTTTTTTCTTTCATTCTTTCTTTCTTTCTTTTTTTTTTTTTGAAAGCTGGGAACATCGGCCTGTAAAGTTTTGGTCCATACACAATAGATTTTTCCTTTCTACAGTTGCATGCTTGAGGTCAAGAAATCAGAGTACACAGAGTACAATATTATGTAGTATAATGTATTTTTCAAGTCTCAATTTTTGTAAAGACATTAAAGTACTGAGGTTTTTTTAAAGAATTGATTTTAAAATGTCACCAGTTTCTACATAATCCCATTGACTGATTTTAATACACACATATTCCAACAACAAGAAATTCAAAAATACTGAATATATTTTTATCTGCCACATTTTGAACCGGGCTTTCAAAGGACACCCCTCGTAGACCATTACTCCTAGGGACACTCCCTCCAGAAGACAGGCACCGTATCATTGTAGTAAGAGATGTTTTCCTTGTGAAAAAATCGGGTGAGGAAACTGAATTAAGTTCTTACAAGGTATCATTCAATGATCTATCTTTTTTATTTTCTTTCCCAGTTAAGCTCATGTTGATCAAACTCCATTATCAAAGATTCAAAAAGAACTGAGGAGAGAAAAAGCAAAAATTAAATGACTGATTATTTATTTAGTTTAAAGATTTAAAAAAATTTATTTCTAGAGAGAGGCAAAGGGAGGGAGAAAGAGAGGGAGAGAAACATCAGTGTGTGGTTGCCTCTCGTGCAGCCCCTACTGGGGACCTGACCCACAAACCAGGAATGTGCCCTGACTGGGAATTGAACTGATGACCTGTGGAATCCCAGACCAGTGCTCAATCCACTGAGCCTCACCAGCCATGGATGACTGATTATATAAACAGTGTCTTCCCCATTCAGAGGGTCATACATCATGACCATGTAAGATTTATCACCGAAATGCAACAAGTATATCAAAAAACACTCATTGTCACTAATCCTTATGAAAATGTGAAGTAAAATCACAATGAGATATTACTTCATTGGTGCAGATATGGAGAAAATAGAACCCTTGTAGACTGTTGGTAGGAATATATTTTGGTACAACCACTATGAAAAATAATATGAAGGTTTCTCAAAAAATTAAAAGTGAAACTACCATTTGATTCAGCAATCCAACTTGTAGGTGTAAGTTCAAAGTAAATAAAATCAGGATCTCAATTAGATATCTGTACTCCCATGTTCATTGTGACAATACTTATGATAGCAAAGATGTGGAAACAACCTAAATGTCCATTGATTAATGAATAGATTAAAAATGTTTTATATGTATATCTATGATAAAAATGGGCACACACTGGAATATTACTCAGCCTTAGAAAAGGCTGAATAGTTTGTGATAATGTGAATGTACCAAGAAGACATTATGGTAAGTGACAGAAGACACTGCATGATCTCACTTACATGTGAACTCTAAAACTGTCAGACTTGTAGCAGCAGAGAGTAGAATGGAGTTTGCCAAGGACTGGGAATGAGGTGTGATATGTTGGTGAAAGGGTACAAAGTTTTATTTAAAGCACTGTGACCATAGTTAACAATACTGCATTGTATATTTGACATTGGCTAAGAGGGTAGATTTTATAAGTTCTCTCTCTCTCACACACACACACACACACACACACATACTCTAAGTGGCTGTGAAGTGATTGAAGTGATTCGTTAATTAGCTTATGGCAGTGATTATTTCACTGTGTCTATGTATAATAAAACATCAATTGTACATATATACAATTTTTATTTGTCAAGTATACCTCAATGAATTTAAAATAAAAACAACAATATACTGTCCAATTGTTCAAGGAGAAAATATGGAAGAAAGGAATTTATTGTCACATGATTCAGACAAGAAATGCAAAAATGGACATGAGTTGGGGACCAAGCTGGACCCAATAATGAACGAAAGCCAGAAGATAACCCCTTCAGCCATTACTCTATATCTCCCACCAGAGACAAGGGTATTCAAGCACTTCTCAAACCTACATGAGATATTTCTAGTATGTTTGTTTCCTTTTAAATAGTTTGAAAAAAATACATTAAAATTTAGTTTTTAGCACAAAAGTCTTGACATGCAATGTCAGTTTATAAAGATAATAGCTATTTATTTTATACATTTGTTAACTAACATAGTTTCTTAAATGCTATTTAACCGAATAGAAGAAAGGTACAACAAATTTTATTGACACCTTCATCATACAGACAATTGCACAGATATGAAAATCTTTGTCCATTTTTCTCTATACATTAAAACTTTTGTTATTTTGTCATAGTTTAAACTTTGAAACTTGTATAATTATCATTTCGAATTAGAAAATGTGTCTCCAAAAGAAATTTGACTTCAATTTAGGAATGATAAAACTTTAACTTACAAATGACTATTATTCTATTCTCCATCTACTCTTTACAAGTTCCTGTTATCTGTGATTTTTTTTTCTACCGTTATCTTTTGACATGTGCTAAATAAAAAATTGCATGCATTTCATATTTAGGGAAAAATCTAATGCAACAGAAACTACATATAGTTTTTTTCCTCATGTCAGACAACCTTTTAGAGCTGTTTTGTACTGTGAAACTGATTTGCAGCAAACTACCAACGTTAGTTGCATGTTTTAAAGCATTAGAACAAATTTAAACAACAGACATTTGTCTATAGGCAAGCAGGCAATGTGTAGAAATCAATCTAAATGTTCAGATAAAAACTGTATTTTTGAACTGCATTATGCAGCAGGGTTCCTAATAGCATGGATGTTCCTTTTTTGGATACCATGAATACAACAATATTCCTGCTACTTAAATAGACCTTGAACAGTCCAGGCACTTGAACTGAATTGTGTTTGATTACTAGCTTTCCTCAAATCGTTCAATGCTGTACTTAAAATGAAAATAGTTTTCTAAAAGAAAATATCTGAATCATTTTGTTTTTCTCAAAGTTATTCAGGATGACTTTAATGAGGAGGTGAGGAGTGCCTGTGATTAGAATCAGTGAAATACCTTTTTACATTTATTATTGACCTTTCCTTGGTTGGTAGAATAAACATTGTAAGAAAGTTACTCACCCTCCAGTTACCTAGGGATAAAGATATCAGTGTCTGCTGTACATTAAATTATTATTTTAGACCAAGACTAAGTATGGTATCAAAGAATAGGCCTTTTCCTGAAAGCCTTTTTGTAGTAATGTGGGAATTACTTCACAAATAAAACATTGTACATTTGGTGGTATTCTGTAATATCCAACTTTTACCAATTTTCACCAACCATTTCTGATGTTATTATGCTATTATTCATTTTACTCTGTAACATTTTTCAAAATGTATAGTTATTTTAAATGTCATTACTACTGCAATTTGTTTGAGGGACTGATTAACCTATAAAGTTATGTGTTATTCAGTTGAGTTTACCATATTTTATTTAAAGTGATACTTCTAAAATTTTTTTTTGGAATAAATGAATCGCACAAAATAGACACAAAAATTGCATGTGATTTATTTTAAAAGGCTGTTTTACTTTGCTTAATAATCAGCGAAGAATTTTGATAAAGAACTCATATGAAGTACATTTTATAAATGAAAATACATCACTAGTAAAATATACACAAAAACTTTTTTAAGTCAGTGCTACCTCAGCTAGCCAGACTTAGAATTATCCCATATTTCTTCTTTTCCTCTCTGTATCTTTAGTCACTAATCTTCTGATTTGACATTTAAAAAAGAAGTACCCAAAAGATACATACATCTTAGTGAAACGTGCCAGTTTTCCCACATTTTAATTATAGTTTTTTTTCTTTTGAATACTCATGTGTACATTTAAAAAATGTTTAACCAACCAGTTTGCATGTCAAGGTTTATAGTGTGTCACAAACACAGAATTTTTGGGAACCACTGTCCTTGGCTTCTGTTTCAATCATTAATTTTCTGAACTATTGGGGAAATACATACTAAATTTCCTGTTAAGCCTTTTCAATTTTATTAATATGCTTATTGATTTTAGAGAGGAAAGAATGGGGAGAGAGGGAGAGAAAGAAAGAAACATTGATGTGAGAGAGAAACATCAATTGGTTGCCACCCATATGAGCTGCAATGAGATTCAAAACCACTACACAGTGGATGTTCCCTGACTGGGAGTCAAACCCCCAACCATTTGGTGTACGGCATTCCAACCAACTGAGCCACCTGGAGAGTGCTTCTGCCAAATGCTTTAAATCCCATAATTCTGACAAAAATCTTTATAGAGCTGAGAAATACCACTTTCCTTCCCCGGTTTGCCAGCATCTGATGACATTCAGCTGCCTACAGAAGGTTGTGCCCATCTCGACAATACCATTCCACTCTACAGTCTACAATCACCTTAGACTGGTCCAAATAATAATATTAAAAGTGGATAGTCTACTGATGTCAGAATGTCAAAAAGTAATTATTTTAAAAGTGTACAGGCCCTGGCTGGGTAACTCAGTTGATTATAATGTCTGGGTACACCAAGGTTGTGGGTTCAAACTCTGGTCAGGGCACATACAATGAGCAACCAATGAATACCTAAGTAAGTGGAACAACACACTGACTCTCTGTCTCTCTCTCACTCTCTCTCTCTCTCTGTAAAATTGATAAATCAAACTTAAAAATAAAAATAAAATGCCATTTACAAAAGTGGACAAAGTGTATCAATTTTCCTATATCAATACTTGATTACATTAGATATTTATGTAACTCAAAACTTAGAAACAAAACATAAAGATAGCTGCATGTTCTCTTTTTTAACTCTGTTTTCATTGAATTTATTGAGGTGACATTTATTAATAAAATTGTATAGATTTCAGGTGTACAACTCTGTAACACATCATATGTAGATTGTATTGTGTGTTTAACACCTTAAGTCAAGACAGGAAGGGGGTGAAGGAGGTAGAAGAGGGCAAAGGGTGGATAACTACTTGTTTTTTTTTAATATTATTTTTAAGTATTATCACTCAGAATTACTTAATTATTCAGTATAATACATCTGAATGTGATATTGATGTATGATATCTCTTTGGAACCCTAAAAGAAGTTACATATTAATCAGCATATTTCAGTCTGATAGAAAAGATAACCACTAAAGTCTCACAGATTTTTTGTTCTATAAAACAGTAAAAAGTTTTGTATCTATTAACAAAAGCATTTCAGCATTATTTTTTATTGACTGACTACAAATATGTATAACTCAAGTTCTTTTTAAATGGGCTTTATTTTCTTACTGATTCCCTTATTAATGTGCTAACTAACATGATCAACACATATTCTATATTTGATGAAAGTCATGTTTTAAGTCTTCAAAAATTATTTCAATAGAATAAAAGTTTTATACTGCAAAAGCATCAATAATAAGACCTACTTAGATATCATGCCACAAGTAAACAGCAATCCTGGGCTAAATCTATATGTGAAAATTCTCTTGAAAGAACATAAATTTAATATTGATCTTAAAACCTCTTTATCTGGACACAATAAAAGTCTCTCTCATCCCAATATCCAATTATTTAATCTATATTAAATTACTAAACATTCATTCTTGATCCAAAAATAGATGTATATTTATTAATTTATCAACCGAACTCTATTTGCAATTATCCTAAGTTTTGACATAGACAAATTTAGTCCTTGGATGATGAATACAATATTTTAATGAATTGAAAATCAGTTTTATGATATGACTTTTTATGTTTTCTTGATAATTTCAATGTCAGTAATTTTTATTTATCGACAGCTTAGGTCCTTTAATTCCTATCACAGTGAGTATTGCCGCAAAAAGACAGTGAGAGACAAAATTAGGATAAATTAACAACTGTTTTAGTGAACTTGCTTGCTCAGTGTTTTCAGTTATTTTAAAAATATAATTATAGAAATTTCAAACAAAATAGTAAAGTAAATGTGACTGATCTCTCTATTGCAGTGACTCAGATACTCTACCTTAGGCGTCAGGGAGAAACAAAAGCCGGTGGTCTGCAAAGCTATTTTTATATTAGCTCCAATTGTCAAGCCTTGCCTGACTCATTTCCTATGCACTGTTGTTTAAAATGTCTCTGGTATGTGGCAGCTGTTGTTAAATCTACATATTTTTTATAGCTTTATTTAGACTTTGTGTCTTCAAGACCTAGTAAAAGTGTGCTTCATGAAACATTATTTTCCATGCGCATCATATGTTTTATTACAGGAAAAGTGTCAGAGAGGACCTGAAGCTACAAGTTTAGGATATTTTCAAAATTGTATCCTTGGTTTTAAGGCCAAGAAAAATGTATTATTTTGATTGTATGAAAGGAAAACGATTAAATGTTTATTAACCCCCATACTAACATCTTATTTTCTAACATGTTTTCAAAATTTCACAAAAGCTATGTTTCTCTCATGTGTAAAAAGTATAAACATGGATATTTAGAATTACACAGAAGCAAATATGATTGCATATCTGTATGTATGCTTTCATTTTGTATCCACTCCCTTATTCAAATATTTTATTTTATAATGACACAAATGAATGCAAATTAGTGGCATGAACTTGTGATTCCTTTGATATGAAGGAGCAATGATATGCCAATGACACTCACTGGAAACAACCTCTAATATACGGAAAGGTTGCATTTAAAATAAAGTTTAAAACATTGAATCATATTTAAAAGTAATTTGGGAGCCAACATTTAAAAATAAATATTTTAAATTTTGGATTCCTCAGCTACCTCAATTCTATTCACTTCCTTGATCAGTACATTCAGGTTCCTGTGAAGCCCTGAGTATAAAGAAAGTTGTAGCCAAATGTAAGATTTTTATTCTTCGGAGAATTCACTGTGAATCATCTTCTCTGCTCCTTTGCTAGACTTGAGGAAGAAATCTAATGAAATTTTAAAAAGTGTGTTTTCCTTATCTACCTCCGTCCTAAACCCAGACCTTGGAGGTAGCTGTAAAGAACCTATTTTCTGTAGCCTCAATTCTGGACCTCACTCTGATCGGTAAAGACTTCAGTGGTTTATCATTTTTTAACGTAAAAGCCATAACATAGATCAATTAGAGAGAAAGAGAAAAAGAGAAATGAACAACCCAGATTTTTCAACCCTTAAAAGCCCAACCCTAAAAATCTCAATACTTAGATAAAACTTAGATTGAAAAACAATACTTTAAAACTCAGAGCATATACAGCCTAAAGGCTGCACTAATTTTTCATGTGCCAGACTAATGATACCCAAAATGTCTCACCTTACCACCTGACACTGTTACATTTGCCGCTGTGTTACATTTCCCTTAATGTAACAGCTCAGGTCCTTTCCTGCTGAACACCCTTTCTCCTGCCTCTATATTTGCTTCCACTGAGGGGTCTTGGAAATGATCAGCCTCTCTGGTTCCCCAGAATTTGTAAGTGTAATAACACAAAGGAGACTCTTCTTTAAAATAACTAAATCACTTGGAAATGGCTTTTTATCCACAGATTGGTTCTTTTTTGTTTTATCAATATGGACTTTCAGAAAACAGGATTGTTTAAAGCAGAAGGTGTATAAATTAATTATATGACATGCAGTATATTAAGAAATTGACCTAACACTTAAGACAGAAACATAAAAACCTTCTTAAAGATTTATAAGATATTTTATTTCTTCATTTGTGGCCTTAAGTACCGTGTAAACCATTGTTAAATAATAAATTACATGGCAATTACCATTAACTTAATTAATAATAACTTTCTACATATATAATCGACTTACATCTAAAACCACCATCTTCATCTTAATATTTTCTTAGTAATTTTTTCTCTCCACACTTATTGAGGATTTCTATAAATTGACATAAATTCTCCTGTATGTATTATTCATCCTATAGCAGAGGAAAGGTTGGAGGTGATTTGAAATAAGTGAACGTGACCTCTTTCTAAGCACCCAACACTGTGATAAATCTTGGGAAGCAAATGAATAAGAGGTCACGATTGAGTGTTTCTGTCAGAAAGGAGGACTGGATTACAACACAGTGTGATAAGTACGTTGGAGATAAGGATACGATACTGGGAGATCAGAGTGGAAGGGAGCCCTCTATTTCTTGGCAAGTCAAGGATGATTTCCCAGTTGAGGAAATACATAGACTTTGTCTTAAGGGATTTGTATTTGAATTCTATATGGAGAAAAAAATGAAAAACATACAGAGTTAGAAGTTCCATGTTATTTTTGTGTGATATATGTCATAGAATTTGGCAGGAATGAAACAACATCTGGGATTAAAAGAGCCTTAGAACTTTTTTGATTATTTAAAATGACATCCTGACTTCTGACAAAAAAGAAATTATTAAATTTTATGATAAAAATTTACAACTTAAGAATAATTAAGGCTATAAGCAAGCACTTCAGAGAAAATCAAACACAAATAAACATGTTGGAAGTAAATAAATCTTAAACATTCATTAAATAAATAAAATTTCTCTGTGATTGTTCAAATATATATCAAAATCAAACATTTTAAGGCTTTTGCTTCAGTATTATTGGCTCAGATAGGTTCTTCTCAATCATTTGAAAGTAGCATGCTTCACCCTCCTATCTATTTATTTTTTCCTTTAGAGCATCAATAAAAAATTTACCACTAGTTCCCATTCTATTGTATTTGTTTATGGTCTTTCTCTTGAAGTTATATAAGACCATTAATATCTTGATTACTACTGGACCATAACTTCAAAAATGGTGCCTAGAAATGTATAAGCACTCCAAAAATGTTTGTTGGGAGAATAAAAACATAGAGAAATTATGACATAACACTTTTTTATTCATACAATTGACAAGGATTAAAAATAATAGTAATGCCAACTGTTAATGTGAAATATGTATCCACATAATTAACGAAAGCGTAATCTGAAATATCTGTTTTGGGTTTGAATTTTACTATATCTGCCAAAATTACAATGTAAAGGCCTCTTAAGTACATTTTGTTCAAATATATTTGCATGAACAAGAAAAATATATCAAAATTCTATAAATGTAGTACTATTAGAGTATAAAAATACAACTAAAATATCCATAAGTAGAGAAAGAGAAACAAAGTATATTTTTAAAAATATTGGGGACCATACTAGGAAGCAGAAGAAATACAGACAACAGAGTCCCAAGCTGAATTATTTAAAAAGTAAAGTCTGTCATTGGAACATTGATAGTTATCATTCTACTAATTAATTTTAATATAACAGGTATTTAATAATATCACTTGCTTCCTTCATTGAATCTTATTAAATTTCTTTATGTCTTTGATGTAAAATGTGGCTATATTTTTAAGAGCATGGGTGTAATGGTATTAAAATCCTAGAGAATAGATGCCCTAGGTAATATTGTTGGCAGAGGAAGGCAGGAAAATAGAATACCCAGGAAATAAAAAAGTGACTATTGGAAACATCATGGCATTTTTATCATGCTTAGTCATGACAGAAGTTTATTTTTATTATTAATCTTCTTTTGTGGTATGTGTGTGTGTGTGTGTGTGTATATATATATATATATATTTTTTTTTTTTTTTGGCTCTATTACAGTTGTCCCAATTTAAACATATTTTCTTAGAACTCTACTTACCACTCTGGCTGATGTGGCTCAGTGGATTGAGCATCAGCCTGCAAACAAAAGAGTCGCTGGTTCAATTCCCAGTCAGAGCACATGCCTTGGTTGTGGGCCAGGTCCCCAGTAGGGGGTTCGTGAGAGGCAACCAGACATTGATGTTTCTCTCCCTCTCTTTCTCCCTCCCTTTTCCTCTCTAATAAATAAATAAATAAATAAATAAAATCTTAAAAAAAATAGAATTCTACCTACATGAGGAAAGGAAAATACGACACCTAAATTAGTAAACTCAGAGGTACTAAAAGATAGGTAATCATAATACAGACATTAAAGAGAGGGACGTTAGTCATGAATTTCTGGTTGTTGCAACAATCATGTTGCTATGAATGGGGGATGAAAGGTTGAGATGGTGGCATGGAAATAAAGATTGTAGGGGGTAAACTGCATAGAGCTAAAAAGGTAATGAAAAACTGATGCACTTATGATAGTCAACCTGATTTTTGCCTAAGTGGTACTTAAACCAAAGTAACTGAAAAAATTTCGATTTTAGGCAAGCTATCTGAAAGTACACACATTTTGTGATGATACTCATTGTGTATCCAACATTTCTTCCTCAGTGAAGATCAAATAACCAACATGTGCAAAAATTCCCAGGATATGTTGTGAAGTACTTTAAGAAAAGCTTAGGGTTCTCAAAGAAAGAGCCCAGAGCCAAGAGATGACTTTTTGCTGGAGGAATTTCTGTCACTCTTTAAAGAAGCAAGTGCAAAAGAAATAATGGTTACAGAAGGAAAATTGTAGATAAGCTGAAAATCTAATTTTGGAAAACATCACTGCCATTTCATTATTTGCATTTCAAAGGTAAAAAAAAAAGTTGAAAATTGAAGAATGACACTTAAGCTTACTCTCAGGTTTAAATTCCTACATTAATTCCAGGGCTATGAAAACCATACTGGATTAGGGTAGTGTTCCCAAGTCTGAAAACTGTCCTGGAGACATTAAGAAGAGTGCTAAAGAAAGAAGGAGAAGAGATGAGTTAAAGATCATGTATGAATGGCACAT
>PVJD01015545.1:0-24502 GCA_004026545.1 Mormoops blainvillei
GTATTTAAATGGACATTATTATATTCATCTTCTCACTTATAACTCAGTACACTGCAGAAAACATATTTTCTTCAAAGCAAAAAAATATTTAAAACACTAATTATATTTGAAGTATGTACATAGGAAAAATAGTGTGTGGTGTGTGTGTGTGTTTGTGTGTTTGCTTCACTTTTATATACCAAGTAGATTTCCTTTCTCAGAAACAACTAAAATAAAGCAGGTGTTTACAAACATTGATTTTATGTATTGCTCTAATCTTGGGAACAACTGTCTACTAATTCTTATAATATCTCTTATTATCATATGCTGAAGTCCATTCTTTCTTTATGAAATCAGGTGTCATTGCCCAAGAAGATCTCAAATATCTTCCTCTAGCACCTAGAATAAATGTAAGCAGTCTAGTTGTAAAAAAATTGCTACAATTTTCAGCCAATAGCTACTTTTTTATCACATGTTTAATGAACATTGACGTCTCTAGCTATTGTAATCACTACAAAAACATCACAATGTATAAAACAACCTAATAATAAAATATAATTATGAAAATTTAGGTAATAAGCAGATAATATAAGGAAGTTAAAAACGAATACCATTTTCAACCTAGCACATACACACATGCATGTGCATTCTTAACACAAGAAACAGAAATATAAGAACAACATCTTCATGTTTAAAAAACACATATATTTTGTTTAAGGAGAGATCTGTGAGTGGATATGTAGATCAGAAATAGTCTTAGTGGTTTTACTACTTAATGGGAGAGCCAAGTCCTATCTAAACTGATAAATCTAAGAAATGATAAATATTCAACAAATACCACCCTAACAATAAAGGCATATACAGTATAGTCAATAGAACAAGAAGAGTACAAAAATTTTAGCCTGCCTCTCAAAACTGACCTATGACCAGAGGTTCTTTCAGTGACTCACCTGAATAGGCAGAAAACAGGTTTAGCAGAATCTCAGAGTGCCTTGGCCCTTTTGCTGACCTGCCCCTGGTATTGGTATTGGTGGGAACCACATTTGTTGTACAGCTTAGCCCTTACCATGTGCACTTAAGCCCACCGGAAAATGCCACAAACTGTGGATCACTTTGTAGCTTTTAACAGCTCAAGACCAATCACAGGCAGTATCTGATATTGACTTACTCAAAGTCCCTCCCACAAGGCCCTAGCATCAGGACACTCGGTGGTG
The DNA here is from genome assembly GCA_004026545.1 of Mormoops blainvillei. Classification (NCBI taxonomy): domain Eukaryota; kingdom Metazoa; phylum Chordata; class Mammalia; order Chiroptera; family Mormoopidae; genus Mormoops; species Mormoops blainvillei. The sequence goes on from PVJD01015545.1 coordinate 1,194, forward strand.
GTCTTTGTACCACATTAGAACACAACCCAGTTAGACCCACAGGTTGCATATCAAAAGGGGGGTCTCAGCAGGCACCAGACCCTGCTGGGATGAGTTCTGCTGTGCTTTGCAGCATCAGCCCCCACACAGCAGCTCCTACACTGTGGTTGGGGTGGAACATCACAGTCAGACAGCCTGAAGGTCAACCCCACACAACTGGCCAATAGAAATGAAGACTCAGTTACAAAAGGATTGATCACATAACCTACACAACAGACATTCCTAGAGCACCTACCTCAGGTGATCAGGGAGATTGTGCCACTGATCACCTACTGAGCCCTGAAACTCTTACTTGTTCCTACAACTACATAAGGTCACTATACCAAGACTGGAAGATGTAGTGTCTCTACTACATACATACAAATACAGAGAGAAAACCAAAAAGGAGAGACAAAAATATGTCCCAAATGATAGAACAGAAGAGACCCCAGAAAAATAACTAAATGAAATGGAGGCAAGCAATCTACCAATACAGAGTGCAAAACAATGGTAAAAAGGATGCTCAAGTAACTTAGGGGAAGAATGAATGAACTCAGTGATGACTTAAACAAAAAGAAAGTAAGCATAAAAAAAGGAGATAAAAACCATAAAAAAGTTAAAAATGAATACTACAATAATCTGAAATGAAGAATGAACTAGAAGGAATGCACTAGAGGAAGCAGAGGATCAAATCAGTGATTTGGAAGGCAAGGTAGCAAAAAACAGCCAATCCAAGAAGAAAAAAGAAAAAGAAGGTAATTAAGAAGAAGATGGTAAAAGGGACCTCTGGAACAACAGCAAACATAACAACATCCATATCGTAGTGCTACCAAAAGAAGATAGAGCAAGAGATTGAGAACTTCCTTGAAGAAATAACTACTGAAAAATTCCTTAATCAGGTGAAGGCAAAGGACACATAAGACCAAAAAGCACACAGAGTCCCAAACAACATGAACGCCAAGAGGCCCACACCAAAATACATTATTATTGAAAAGGCAAAGAACAAAACAATGAGAAAATCTTAAAAACAGAAACTCAAAGAGAATTAGTTACCTACAATGGTTTCCCCATGAGAATATCAGCTGATTTCTCAACAAAGATTTTTCAGACCAAAAGAAATTGATGTGAAATATTCAAAGTGATAAGAAGCAAGTACCTACAACTAAGACTACTCTACCCAGTAAGGCTCGCATTTAGAATTGAAGGAGAAATAGTTTCCCAGAAAAGAAAAAGTTAGAGGAGTTCATTAGCACCAAACCAGTATTAGAAGAAATGTTAAAGGGCCTTCTTCAAGAAAAGAAAGAAAAAAGAGGAGCATAAGTGTGTATAGTAAAATGGCAATAAATAAGTACCTATCAATAATAACTTTAAATTTAAACATATTAGGTGCTCCAATCACAAGACATAGGGAAACTGAATGAAAAGAAAACAAGACCTATATATATATGCTATCTACGAGAGATCCACCTGAGAATAAAAAACACACAGAGAATGAAAGTAAAGACATGGATAAAGATATTTCATGCAAATAGAAAAAGAAAGCTGAGGTACTAATATTTATATCAGACAAAATAGACTTTAAAACAAAGACTAACAAAAGACAAAGAAGGACATTTCCAATGATAAAAGGAGCAATGCAACCAGAGGATATAACCTTTGTAAACATTTATGTACCCAACATAACATCTCCTAAATATATAAAGCAAATCTTAATGGGTATAAAGGAAGAAATCGACAGTAAAGCCATCATATTTGGGGATTTGAACACACCATTGAAATCAGTGGATAGATCTTCCAGATAGAAAATCAGCAAGAAAACAGTAGCCTTAAATGACACGTGAGACTAGATGGATTTATTTGATATTTTCAGAGCATTTCACTCCGAAGTAGTAGATATACATTTTTTCAAGTGCACATGGCATATTTTCCAGGATAGGCAACATATTAGGACACTAAACAAATCTAAGTAAATATAAATACATTGAAATCATATCAAGCATCTTCTCCAACAACAATGGTATGAAACTAGAAGTTAATTACAAGAAAAAAAAACAGAAAATCACAGAAATATAGGGAGGATAAATAACACATTACTAAATGAATAGGTTAACAATGAGGTCAAGGAAGAAATCAAAAGATACCTTGAGACAAGTGAAAATGAAAACACAACAACACAAAATATACAGGACACATGAAGATAATCTTAAGAGGGAACTTCATAGCAATATAGTCCTACCTAAAGAAAAGAAATATCAAATAAACACTCTAACCTTACACCTCAAGGAACTAGAAAATGAACAACAAAGCCCAAACTGAGTAGAAGGAAGGAAATAATAAAGGAGAAGAAATAAACAAAATAGAACCTAAAATAAACAATATAAAATATTAATGAAACCAAGAGCTGGTTCTTTGAAAAGATAAACAAGAGTGATAAAACTTTAACTATACTCCTCAAAAAGAGAGAGAGAACCCAAATAAAATCAATAATGAAAGAGAAGAAACAACTGACATCACAGAAATACAAAGCATTATAAGAAAATATTATGAACTACTACATGCCAATAAATTTGACAACCTGGTAGAAATGGATACATTTCTTGAAACATACTATCTTCCAAAACTGAATCAAAAAGAAAGAGAAATTCTGAACAGGTAAATTACAACCAATAAAACCAAAACAGGAATAATAATAATAATAATACAACTCCCAACAAACAAAAGTCCTGGCTGGATGGCTTCATAGATTAATTTTACCAAACACTTAAATAAGAATTATTACCTGTCCTTCTCAAACTATTCCAAAATTTCAAGAGGAAAGAAGACCCCCAGGCTTATTTTATGAGGCCAGCATTATCCTAGTTTCAAAAGCAGATAAAAAGTCTAAAAGTAAAGGAAGTTTTACCCCACTATCCCTGATGAACATAGATGCAGAAATCCTCAACAAAGTATTAACAAACCAAATCCAGCAATACATTGTAAAGATCACATACCATTATGAAGTGGGATTTTTTTTGAGATGTAAGGTTGGTGTAATATACATTTTTTGTGATTTACATTACATTACAAAAATGTGATTTACATATTTTGTGATGTACATTAATATGTACATCACAAAAACAAAATAAAGGATAAAAATCATGTGATCATATCAATAGATACAGAAAAAGTATTTCACAAAATCCACTAACCATTTATGAAAAAAATTATCTGCAAAAGTGGAATAGAGGGAAATACTACAATATAATTAAAGGCCATTTATGACAAACCCATACCTAACATCATATCCAAAGGGTAAAAACAGTGTTTTACTTAAGATCAGGAAAAAGACAAAGATGTCCATTTTCACCACTCCAATACAGTACTGAAAGTCCTAGTCACAGTAATCAGGCAAGAAGAAATAAAAGGCCTCCAAATTGGAAAGGAAGAAGTAAAATGTTCATTATTTGCAGATGACATGATACTGCATAAAAAGAACCCTAGAGATTCCACCAAAAATTTACTAGTACTGATAAATGAATTCATTACAGTGGTAGGATACAAAATAAACATTTAGAAATAAGTTATATTTTTATAGACCAATAATGAACTACCAGGCAGGGAAATTAAGAAAATAATTACAATTACAATTATTTCAAAAAATACCTAGGAATAATTTAATCAATGAGATAATAAGACCTGTACTCAAAAAATTATAAGACACTGAAGAAAGATATTAAAGAAGATACTAATAAATGGAGGCATATGCCATTCCCGTGGATAAGAATAATTAACATTAAAATGTCCATACTGGTCCTGGCTGGTGGGGCTCAGTTGATTGAATGCTGGCCTGTGAACCAGGGGTCACAGGTTTGGTTCCCAGTCAGGGCATATGCCTGGGTTGTGGGCCAGTTCTCCGGTGGGGGAGGTGCTCGGGAGGCAACTGCACATTGATGTTTCTCTCCCTCTCTTTCTCCCTCCCCCCTCTAAAAATAAATAAATACAATATTTTTTAAAATGTCCCTATTACCCAAAGTGATTTATAGATCAAATGTAATTGCTACCAAAATACCAAAAGTATATTTCACAGAAATAGAAAAAAATATTCCAAAAACTTACATGGAAACACAAAAGACTCTGAAGAGCCACAGCAATCTTAAGAAAGAAGAACAAACTTGGAGTCATCACATTACCTGTTATCAAACTACACTACAAGGTTGTAGTAATCAAAACAACATAGTACTGGCATAAAAACAGGCACATGATCAATTGAAAAGCATAGCCCAAAAATAAGTCCAAGAGTGTAGGGTCAATTAATATTTGACAAAGGAGGTAAGAACATACTATGGTGTAAAGACAATCTATTCAATAAATGTGTTTTTTTTAAAATAGATACATGAAAAAAATGAAAATTGACCACCTAATTACACTGTATACAAGAACAAACTCAAAATAGATTAAAGACTTAAATGTAAGACTGGACAGGCTATAATGCCCTGAAGAAAACATAGACAATAAAATCCTTTATATTTTTCTTAGCCATATGTTTTCTAATATACAACGTCTGTCCGGAAAAAGTCCAGCCATTGTTAATATAACAAGAACGATTTGCACAACATTGATGTAACCTGGCAGCCAAGGAGAGTAGACTGGAATGTGCATGTGTGAACAACAACAACTTCACTGTATTAGTCAGTGGGGATAGTAGATGCTGTTGAGTGACCATGTGTACTATGTGACCATCACATTCAAAATGACTGAAAATAGAGTGACAAATCTGCATCAAATTTTGCATTAAGCTTGAACATTCCTCCTTGGAAACTATTCAGATGATTCAGAAGGCAACAGTTATGGGCAACTGGTGACTGGCAACTTCACCATGACAATGTACCCACTTACGCATCACATCTCACACAGAGATTTTTGGTGAAACATTAAATCACTCAGGTGACTCAGCACTCCTACAGCCCAGATTTGACACCTTGTGACTTCTGGCTCTTGCCAAAACTGAAATCATCTTTGAAAGGGAAGATATTTCAGACCGTCGGTGAGATTCAGGAAAATATGATGGGGCAGCTGATGGTGACTGGGAGAACTGTGTGAGGTCCCAAGGTGCCTATTTCAAAGGGGACTGAGACATCAGTGTCCTATGTATGATGTTTCTTATATCTTGTATCTCCTTGAATAAATGTCTCTATTTTTCATAGTATATGGCTGGATACCTTCTGGACAGACCTCGTATAACCTCAGACAATGGACATAAAATAAATAAGTTGCTCTACATCAAATTAAAAAGTTCTTTCACAGCAAAGGAAACCATCAACAAAAACAAAAGACAACTTACTAAATGGGAGAATATATTCACCAGTGATATATCCTATATGGCATTAACATCCACAATTTATAAAGAACTCATACATCTCAACACCAAAAAAGATAAAATGATCCAATTAAAAAATGGAGAGAAGACTTCAATAGACACTTCTCCAAAGAGGACATACAGATGTCCAATAGACATATGAAGAGATGCCCATGGTCACTAATCATCAGAGAGATGCAAATTAAAAACTCAATGAGATATCACCTCACACCTGTCATATTGGCTATCATAAATAAATCAACAAATAACAAGTATTACTGAGAGCTGGAGAAAAGGGAACCTTCATGAACTATTGGTGGGAATGCAGACTGGTTCAGTCACTGTGGAAAACAGTATGGAATTTCCTCAAAAAATGGAAAGATAGAGCTCCTTTATGACCTAGTGATTTCCAATTATGGAATCACTGGGTTGTAAGGCAGATACACACACACACACACACACACACACACACGCACAGCATAAGTAACTTTAAACCCTAATTCAAAAGAATATGTGCACCCTATCTTTATTGAAGGGTTATTTATAATAGCCCAGATATGGATGCAACCCAACTGCCCATCAATAGACAAATGGATGAAAAAGCTGTAGCACATAGATACAATGAAATATTAATTGGTCATAAAAAGTGAAATCTAACCATTTGCAACATGGATGGACCTAAACGGTATTATGGTTAGTTAAATAAGTCAGAAAAAGACAAATACCACATGATTTTGCTTACATGTGGAATCTAAAGAACAAAAAAATTGAAACAGGCTCATAGACATGGAAAAGAGACTGATGGTTGCCACAGGGATAGGAGAGGCTTGGGTTTTGTCTGCATGATAAAGGTAAAGGGATTAAGAAGTAGATAGAAATCGGTAGTTACAAAATTGTCACAAGGATGTAAGTTATGGTATTGGGAATATAGTCAATAATAGTGTAATAACTATGTATGGTGCCAGGTGGGTACTGAAAATATTGGAAGGACCATTTTGTAATGTATATGATTGCCTAACCACTATGCTATACCTCTGAAACTAATATAAAATAATATCAAAAATGGATCTTAGGACTAAATGTAAAACTGAGAAATATAAAATTCCTAGGCTATTTTAGGAGAATATCTAGATGACTTTGGATTTGGTGATCATGTTTTAGATACAACACCAAAAGCATACTTCATTGAAAAAAAAAGAAAATTTGAACTTTAGTTTAACTAAAATCTTCATCTCTGTGAAGGACCTTTTTAGGAGGATGAAAAGACAAGCCACAGACTGGGAGAAAATATTTGGAAAATAAATATGTGATAAAGAAGTGGTACTCAAAATAGACAAAAAAAAAAAAACCTCTTAAAACTTCACAATAACTCATTTAGAAATGGGCAAATGATTTGAACAGACCTCTCAACATAGAAAATATATGAAAAATAAATAAGTATATGAAAATATGTTTAACATCATAGGACAGCAAGGAACTTCAAATTAAAATAACACTGAGCTATCACTATAAACCCACTAGAATGACTTAAGTCCAGAACACTTGACACTGTCAAATACTGGCTAGACTGTAGAGCAGCAAGGAATCTCATTTATTGCTGGTGGAAATGCAAAACGGTACAGCCTTTTTGGAAGACAGTTTGGCAGTTTTACAAACCTATATATTCATAACATTATATTCAGCAATTTCATTACTTAATATTACCCAAATGAGTTGAAAACTTACATTCACACAAAAAGAGAAGCTTACTTATAATTTCAAAACTTGAAAGCAACCAAGATGTCCTTTAATAGATGAATGAATAAGCATCCAGTGATACATCCAGTCAATGAAATACAGTATTACTCAGTGCTAAAAAGAAATGACCTATCAAGCCATGAAAATATATGGAGGAAACTTAAATGCATATTTGAGTGTAAGAAGCCAATCTAAAAAGGCTACATACTCAATGACTCAAACTTTATGGCCTTCTGGATAAGGCAAAACTATGGTGACAGTAATAAGATCAGTGGTTGTCAGGGGTTGGAGGTGGGGAGAGAGGGAAAGATAAATAACTGGAGAGCAGAAGATTTTTAGAACAAGTGAAACTATTCTGTATGATACTGTAATGATGCATGCATCTCATATATTTTTTAAAACTTATAGAATGTAGAACACAAAGAGTGAATCCTAATGTAAACTGTGGGCTTTAGTTGCTAATTATCCACTTATTAATTTTAATCACATTAAGACAAAAACAATGGGGGGAGGATTGAATGTGGAAAGCAGGGGTAGGTAAGGTGGGGGAGAGTAATGGGAAAATGGGTACAACTGTAATTGAATGAAAAATATTTAAAAATCAAAATGTTAATATGAGGGGTAAATTCTGGAGGAGGAAATTAGAGGGTGTATTGGGACTCAGTACTTTCTGTAAACCTAAAACTGTGCTAGAAAACAAAGTTTATTAATTAAAATAAATGAAAAAATGACATGGGCTTATATGTTCTGCCACTTATGACTCTTTCTTTAAAAACTAACTCACTGGCAGCATGCAATGCCCTCCTTTTTTATTTACAGTTCCATCAAACTTTTCTTCATAATAATCTATAATTATTATAACACTCATTTTAGAATTTTAGGTCAGCATGTCCTACTAAATTTATGTCATGTATACCTCCAAATATATCTTTTCCTTTAAAACCTTGCTTTGATTTTTGTAGTAGCCCTCAAGCCGGTCTTCTTATCTAAAAGAGTGGCCCCATCAATCTGTGCTGCTTTCTGCCATTACTTTTCCTTCTAAATCCTAAATTTATTATTTTAAAATTAATGGTTGAAACACTTCAACATTTTCCATTATAAATTATTTTTTCTTCTTAGCATGGTATAAAAAATATCAACACAATTTTACTGCATTTTATTACCCATATTCTTGTAACACACTTTCCATTCCTACCTAAAATTACATAACCCATACAAATACACATTCACACACTACAGGACACATATCAATGGTATTCAGTTTTCCTTAAATATATTATACTTAATATAATATTAATGTTATATAATAGACATAAAATTATATATAACATCATGTGTTAAATAAATTGTATATAGAATATATAATATATTAATCACTATGACTGCACTCATGCTACTCTATTTTTTTTACATCCTCTATGGTTAGTTTCCAAAATCATTAAAAGCTCATCTAAGTTTGGTAACTTATCAAATCTTTTTTGAACACTGTTATTTGCTTTCTCCAAAAACATGTATTTATAGGTTGTTTTAGCTTGTTAATATAATTATTTATTTATTTACATATTTATTTCCTACATTTCCTACCTTCTTCAGCCTAATGTTTTTATTTTTTTTCTTTTTAGATTTTATTTATTTATTTTTAGAGAGGGGGGAGGGAGGAAGAGAGAGAGAAACATCAATGCGTGGTTGCCTATCGTGCGTACCCCACTGGGGACCTGGCCCACAATCCAGGCTTGTGCCCTGAATGGGAATCAAACCAGTGACCATTTGGTTCACAATCCCGCACTCAATCCACTCTGCCACACCAGCCAGGGTTCAAATAAGTTTTTCTAAAAGATGATACTATCTTCTATTTCACTCTGTGCTCAGAATAGTAACTTGGACATAGAAATAATTTAATTGCTTTTTTAAAGGTATGTCAATTTAATATTATGAAAAATATTCAACCATTTTCGAAACAATGAATAAATCAGAGGATTAATCACTTAAACTATATTGCTACTTCTATTATCTTAATAGACTGGTTATGTCAAATAAGTTATTTTTTTCCTTTTTTAATATTCCCATATGAATGGTCAGAAAATTTATTTGAAAACTCTAAAACACAAGTTCAGTGAGCTATTATCCATGGCTTGTGCACTGCTATATATCTGTATCTATAAATGTTATTTTTAGCTATATTCTAAAATTAGTTAAAGAATTATACAAAATGTAACTGCATTGTCATGAAAAGCTTAATTAACACAATTCCAAATATTTTGCCTAATATCCAACATTTTGTACAATGTGTCACTACATATTTTGTTATGCATATATGATACTAGAATGGTAAGAAATCTCAGAGAATTTCAGCTCTGTATTTAAACCAGTAGCATGACGGCATCTCTAATCTTTGCTCTACACAAAAAAGACTATTTTTTCTGCTTCCAAAAAGGAAAAGAAGCATAGTTAAGCCTGAGAATTCTTTAGCAGGCTAATGGCGCGATACCACTGCAATAAAATAAGGACAGGAATTTTCATTAAATTCAAGCATTACATTGAGGTTTTAAAGAGGTTATTAATTCTAACCCAAGTGACCATCATCTGTATCTTCTATTTTCCATACTGAACTGCTTAAAAAGGTCACTGAGATATCATTTTATATTTAAGCATTTATCATTCCATTAAATTCAAAGGTTCATATTAAAATGTTAGTATAAAGGTAAATAATATTTTGTTACAATAAAATCTATATTATTTGTTTTATTAACCAATAATTTTATTAATATAGTCTCATAATACAAATTCAAGCAATAGTGATTTTTACATATAAGTACATTATATTTGTGCTTTTTCTCACTCTGCTACTACCACCTACTGTTAACTGCCCATACTCTTTTCAAGAGATAATTTTTGTCAATATTCTGGTATACATATTTCTGTTTTTTTATGTATGTACACATACACACACATATGGGTGTGTGTATCCATGAGTTGTGGCTTTTAACATAAAGATAGTAGTCTGTGATTATTATTTTCTCATTAAAATATATTTTAAAGGTTTTTGCATATTAAATATAGGTTAATATTTTTATTTTAATAACAAGATTACATTACATGGATAGGCAAGATAACAGTGATTAAGAGGGTGTGAACTGTGAAATCAGAATGTTTAGGTTAGAATTCTTGCTAACCATTCACTCTCTGAGTTATGGTAAGTTAATTAGCCTCACTGAGCCTATTTTCTCTTCCATACATTGGAGAACATAATAGAATCTTTTATATTGGTCATCATGAGCACTGAATGAATGAATGAATGAATTAATACATGTAAATCATTTACAGGCTTATAGTAAATACTCATTAAGTTTTAGACATTATTATATCATGGCAGGGATATACCATAATTTACTTAATCACTCCAAATAAGTTTCTTGCTCTTTTTCACTACTACAAATAATTCTATAGTGAGCATATGTGCTAAAATAATCTCAGCAATTCTTACATATCACTAGAACTTCAATTGTTAGCTCAAAGCATATTGTGCACTTTAAGTTTTATATCTATTTTCAAATTGCTTTTTAAAAGACTATTATTTCATTGATTTGTAACAGCTGTTTCTATTCTATGGATAAAAACTATCTTCACCTTATATTACCAATGTTTGCCCTCATTTTGAAGTTTTTAACTTTGCATCTATTAGCATTTATCAAATGGAAATTTAAAATTTTGATTAGGTCAAATTGTTTAGTTTTTTTCACCAGTGACTTTTGGGATTTATATACTTCTTAAAATCAAGAGTCATAGATTATTATATATATATTTTTTTAGTTCTCTGCCTTAAGTTTATTTTTTTAAGGCCAGATAGTAAATATTTTAGACTTTTGCAAGTGACATGTGCTCACTGTAAGATATTCTTCTTTGATTTATTTTTATTGAAAGGTAAAAACCATTCCTGGCAGGCTGGATTTAGCCTACAGTCCAGATTTAACCTGTGGGCCATAATTTGTTGACCCTGCTTAAGAATATAAAACTGTTCTACTAGAATTTGAAGTAGTATAAAGGTGAGCTTAAAATAAAAATCTGTTAATCAAGAGATAAGATAAAATACCTAATGTTTGACTCCACAACTAAATTCATTTACTGAGAATCTGTAAAATAGACTATTCTCACACTGATGTGTGATTCAGGGATATACTACACATGTGGTATAATAAATCTGTAATTGAATGGGTCTTGATTGATAGCACCATAAGGTGATGTATAGAAAATAGTTAAAGGAATAGACCCAGAAAACAGGATACTCCTAATTCCCACAATCAAAATTTACCCATATATGAAAGCACACTCAAAAGTTTCAAAATTATAAAACACAAGGGAAAGCAGTTCAACATGGACTAGAGTTAACAAATAAAATCAATGCCAAATATGCTGTCAGTTTTTACATTACAGAAAAGAACATAACAAAAAAGTTTTAAAATATTTAAAGAAATAATAGAGAAAATTAAAAACAAAATAAGTCGTTATGAAAAAACAAGCAAGTATCACTAGCAGAATAGAAAACAACATTGCTGAAATTAAAAACTCAATGTGTGTGATTTCCATTCAGAGCAATAGTGTTTGAAGGCTGTCACTACCAAAAACATGGACAAAATGCAAATCTTTAATGTCTTGATCTTATCTGACCACAGAATTCTCTGGGAAACCAACAAACCTGGTTTTTGGAGTAAGGTATTTTCAAAGAGAAGCATGACTTAAGCATTTGCTAATCATAGACAGAAACCACTAAACTCCATATAAACCAATAAAAAGGCTCAGGTAGACTTTTTAATAAATTGGCAAATTTGAGTATGAGCTACCATGATAGTATAAAGCTCTGGGAGATGCCAAAATATGGATATTTGTACCTTCTTGTAGGCTTTTCTTGCAAATTTTCATTCAGGCTTTCAAGGGGAAGATGGAGATAATTTTGAGAAAACTTTCCACAAGGTGTTGGCTCTGGGAAGGAACCAGAAGCTTTGACCAATGCTAAACATAAATTGTTATCTACTACCACCCTTATTTTTTTTAAAAATCATTAAAAATATAAGAAGGTCAACAAACAGTGTTGCCTGAGGGCAATGGGGAAATTTCATGAAGCCTGGTGAAGATACTAAAAAAACAGGTAGTTCTGCCTCTGGGAAAAAGTGAAAAAATGTACACTGGTTATTGGCTAGGATCCATTCTCAATTCCTAGAGGTTACCCACAGTTCCTTACCACATGGTTCACCATATGAAAGCTTCTTTCTGCAAAGGCAATAAGGGTGTCTCTCTCACTGTCACTCTCTTTAGGAAGGATGCTATCCCTTTCAAGGGGTATCAATCTGATAAAGTTGGTAAAATTCAAGAAAGTTCTCTTATTGATTAACTGAAAATCAAGCAATTTGTGGACATTTATTATATCTGAATAATGCCATTACCTTTGCCAGATAAGGTAACCTAATCACAAGAGTAAAATCCAGCGAAACAGCATTTAAAAATGTTTTGTCCACCCCATTCGCACCAGCCAAATCCAGTAAGAAAACTAGACTTCAACCCTTAGCCTGCTGTAATGAAGTACCTCCAAATATCCACTGGGTGGTGTCAGATAAGGCTTTGTAATCATTCATCACTTCATCCTTGCTAGGTGGTCATGAAGTTCCCTGCTCTGTGGTATCAGTGAAAACCAGATGAGGAGAATGGATTTCTACACCTACTCAGCAATAAGGAGATATGCAACTTTCTCTCTCCACTAAAGTGTAGAGGCCTAGAGGAGTATTAGAACTTTCATCATTTCTCCTGAGTAATAAGACAACCTCCCCTTGTAATATGATTGGAGGCAACAATGGGGAACAATAAAAATACACTCCTTCATCTTCTAGCCAATGAAGTGTCTGTGACGGGCCTTTTCACAAGCCAGTACTTCCACCCCAACCCATCAATAAGGAGAACTTCCTCTTGGGTGTCAACAGCAAGTGTACAACCTGGAACTTTTCCTCTGCCTGACAATAATAAGGTGGAATCTCTGATAGTAATAAGGCATCTCTCATCTTATCTGGAGCAGTGTCAGAGGAAGCCAGCTAACATAGAAAATTTAAAATAGATTCAGAGTTTTATATCCTAGTACCCCAAATGTCTAGATTTCTATAGAAAAATCACCCATAATACCAAGAACCAGGAGGATCTTGAACTGAATAAGAAAAGGCAATCAAGAGATACCAATGCCATTGACAAAGATCTTTGAATTATGTGATGAAGATTTTAAGCATCCAAAATAATCATGCTTTAATTATTCAGAGATATAAAACAAATGGGAAAAATAGTCTTAGGAAAGAAATAGAAGTCTCAACAAAGAAATAGAAAGATAAAAGATATTTCAATGAAATGAAAATTTAGAATTAAAAAAATAAGTAACATAAGTAACTCAAAGGATGAGTTCAACAGCAGAATTGAAGGTATAGAAGAAATTATCAGTAAACTAGAAGATAGGAGAATAGAAATAACCCAATCTGAATAATAGGGACAAAATAGACTGAAAAAGATTTAACAGAGAATAAGGAAACTGTGGTATTATAACAAAATATATAACATTTGTGTCAGTGGAATTTTATAAGAAAAGGAGAAGGAAATTAAGTATGAAAAAGTGCTCTAAGTAATAATAGCTGAAAACTTACCATGTTTGGCAAGAGTTATAAACCTATAGATTCTAGAAGCCAGGTGAACACAAAAAAGGAAAAAAAAAACCTAATAAAATTCTCTCCAAGGCACCTCATCGTAAAATTTCTGAAGACTAAAGATAATCTTTTGACAATAGTGATGTTTTGAAATGGCATACAATTTCACTCATATGTGGAATCTAATGAACAAACTGAACTAACAAGCAAAACAGAGACAGACTCATAGATGGAGAGCAGATGACAGCTGGTTGGGGGGTTAGGGAGTGGAGGGATTGAGTAAAAAGGAAAAAGAACTCATGGACATGGACAATTGTGTGGTGATTGCTGGGGGAAATCAGGTATAGGGGACTAAATGATACTGGAAAAAAAGACAACACAGAGTAAAAAAAAATGTTGAAAGTAGTTATAGCAAACAATGCCTTACCTATAGGGGAAAAGCAACTCATATGACAGTGGATTTCTGATTAGAAATTATGGACACCAGAAAGATGTGACACATGGTTTTTCCAGAATCTTCAATCAAATGAAAATCTATTTAAAGAATGAAAAAGAAATCAAGACATTTTCAGATAAAGAAAAATTATGAGTGTATTATTCTATTTATCTTGAAAGAATAGCAAAATAAAATTTTATAAATTAAAAGGAAGTGAAAGGCATTTCAACATATCTGGAAGGAAGAAAGAACATGATATACAAAAATATAGGTACATACAATAGGATTTCTTTCTCTTTAATTTTTTAATTATGTCTGACAGTTGGAGAAAAAGTTAAGACACTGTCTGATGTGATTGTAAATGAATGTGAAGTATATATGTAAGAAAATTATAAGTAAAGAAGAGTAAAGAAAGTTAAGATTTCTGCACTTCAGAAAAAAAACAACCAGATAAAATGAACACACCAACACACTGTAACAAATTATGTATACAATATGTAATGCTTACAAAAAACATGGAAAGAGCCATACAAGAGATTAAACTCAAGAACAATAGAGATTAATAAACACAGAAGTCTAGAAAATGCTCAAGAAATCAACAGATAGGAAGGATTAAAAAATGAAAATTAGAACATTTTTTCCAAAAGACACATCTGATAAAGGATTGTTATGCAAAATATTCAAAGAACTATAAAAAATTCAATAACAGAAAAAAAAGATATTAAAAAATGGGTCAAAAACATGAACAGACACCATACCAAAGAAGATATACAGATGACAAATAAGTGAATGAAAAGTTGATCCACATCATGTATCAACAAGCAAATGTAAATTAAAATAAAAGTGAGGTACCACTGTACACCTATTAAAATGGCCAAAATCTGGAACTCTGACACCAAATGCTGGTGAGGGACTGGAGCAACAGGAACTCATTCATTGCTGGTGGGAATACAAAATAGTTCAGTTACTTTGGGAGACAGTTTGGCAGTTTCTTAAAAAATTAGGCATACTTTTATCATCTGATCCAGCAATCACACACCTTGGTATTTCCGAAAGGAGTTGAAAACTTATGCCCACACAAAAATGTGCTCACAGATGTTTATAGAAGCTTTATTCATAATTGCCAAAACTTGGAAGCAATCAAGATGTTCTTCAGTAGGTGAATGAATAAACAAATGTAGTACATCAAACAATAAAATATTATTCAGTGTTAAAATTAATGAACTATCAAGCTGTGAAAAGACATAGAGGAAACTTAAGTGCATATTACTGAGTGAAAGAATCCAATCTGAAAAAGTTAAACCTTGAAGAATTGACTACTGTGTTTACCTTTTCACAGTTCCACATTTTTTATTTATCATTTTCAATATATATCATCTAATTTAAATTATATGAGTGATTTAATTTGCATTTTTCAAAATCATTTGTTAAATATTTTAATCTTTATACACTTTTAAAATAACAGACATATGAAATGTATCATTTTTTTCATTACCTATTTGAGATATTAATGGTAAAATTCAAAATGTCATCTTTAAAAAAATTGAAAATAATAAGAAATGGAAGTTTACCCCATAGCCATGGGCATGAATAATAAAGTACATTAATAAATTATTTTTATGCTTAAAATGCTTATTCTAAACTTATTGAGAACATATACTTTGTAGAGAAAACCATGCACTAAATGTAAAATTTAACTTTTTAAAATAATTTTGTTGGAATTATTTATGCAATACTTAGTATATAAAAATATTTCAAATACTTATGGTTTAGTCAACATATAACTGAAATGATTTCATCAAACAAGAATTCAACCTTAGCTTCATGAACAAATATATTCATGAAAACTTTCCATTAAACATGTTTTCAAATAGTTTTGAGCAAATGAAAAGAAACCATGGTTCATAATCGCTCACACATGATGGAAAGCCTAGATTCTTAATCATGCAAAATTGCTGTCTTGAAGACTACTCTGAGTAATGCTTCACTTTTAACCGTGTTCCTGTATTAAAAGTGCAATGCATTTTCTAACTGTTCTTTAGTGATGATCATCATGTTTCATAACATAGACAAAGATCATAAATAGAAAAAGAAAGATTTACCAAATCAGTTTTTAACAGATATTATGGCAAAGAATATTAAAAACAGACCATTTTATCCCTTTCGGACAAACTGGAAGAGTTAAATGGAAAAGTATAGTTTTATTGTTAACTTGGAAGAAAAAAAGAATGAACGAGAACAAAGTAATGGCTTATAACTAGGTTTGGTCATGTGATATTGAAAAAGATGGCATAATGGAAAATGAAAACAAAATTGTCCTGAAGGTATTTCTCGGACAAATTCCACAGAAACCTCTGAAGTTTAAAGGGGTGAATATGACTTTATTAGAAAGTTATAAAAGAATGAAAACAAGCAATTGTTACTTTGAGAAACATTTCTCTTTTCTATGTTCCATTTTGGTGTCTCTGTTGTGGCCTTAGAGTTCTTTGGGATGATTTAGATATGGGGTTAGAAGTGTAGACTAGAGAGAATCAGACATATTACATGCAGAATTTGTTCTAACTTAAAATTTTAGAATGCTTTAGAATAATTGAGCTATAAATCGATACAGTTTTTTGTTTATTTGGAGAGAGAAAATACCTAATTTCCCTGAGCTGTATTTTAAATATATTTTTTCACAGTAATATGCATGCAAAGTATGTTGGGTAGATGAGGATTAGTTAACATCAGAATCAAACTTCAAAGGAAGCTTTGTATCTCCCTTTTTTGATTATGAACTAGTTTTATGCCCACCCCTCTTACTCTTAAGGGTGATTTCTCTGAGATTTAACTATTTTTACAAAGTACCAGCTAGGGGACTGTTGATTAAATCAGTTTAAATAAGTTCCTTTTCAATCAGTCACTCTCTGAGATTCACTACACATAATTAAATTCAAAGTATCCTTCAGAAAGTCCCCACAAGGAAGAAATTACCTATTATTTCCTATCCAAATACAGAATGGCTTTAATGTAAAAGTAAATTTAGAAAGAGAACACAAGATATCAGCCAGCTCTCTACATGCATTTTTTTTAATTTCACAAGGCTAATAGAATTTTGGATTTTTGAATTTGATGAAAAAATATTCTTTCATCATAAATTTAGGGAGTGACCAATTGTCTTGGTTTTCCCAGTACTGTCCTAATTTTAGAAGAGAAAGTCCTGAATCCCAGAAATCTTTTGAGTTTGGCACAAGCTGGGATAGTCAATCATCTTATATGTGGCCAAAATGGAGAGATAAGGGCTGAATGATGGTAAAGATGCATGGACTTATAATTGGTTGAGCAACACACTCACTGAATGTCAATATGGAAGAACTTTCTAAGAGTACGCTGCAACACTTTATTCTTTACCCTTCCATCAATTATTTATATGGATTACTGTATACGTACTAATTAGATATACGTGAAGTATATAGGTTGATGGGAGAATGACATAAAAATAAAAATGATATATAAAACATTAGATCAAGCTTCTAAAAGATTCCCTTTTACCCCCACGGCTGATAGAATATCAATATAAACTGTAAAAAAAAAAACAAATTTCCACAATGAGATTTGTAATAAATATGTCACAGTTTAAGAATGAGCAGTGACCGCTACCTACATTCAGAAATGTGCTGACTTCTCTCATAAATCAGTAAAGTGTCCTTGAAATCAGTTAATTTGCATGGCCACTGGCAGGTCTGGGTACATGTTAAAGGAAAAGCAATAAGCTTAAGTCAGTTAGAAAACCTTGGTTATCAGATTGAATATGTTTCTGAGAAGCAAATACTGTTTGTCAATTGAATTTGTTTTCTACCTGATGTCACACTGGCATAAATCCTATCGAGAGGTGTTATTGTGGGTAGAGAGGCTTTACATAAAATTTGAAAAAAATCTTCTAGAGCACATTATAAAAGAGAGATTACAAACTGGAGGCTGTCAGGGTAAATCTAGCATATATATATATAATATATATATTTATTTATATTTATATTTATATTTTACAACTGCAGTGATGCCTTATTTTTGTAAAACTTCATCCTGAAAAGAAGACACTCTTGAGGACCATAAAGTTAGTTAGAAGAATATTCTGAAACTAATATACAGCATTATTGCAAAGGCACACTGGTCTAACCAATATTAATTATTTTCTAAATATTAGGAAAATTGACCTAAATACAGCCTATATTAACAGATTATACCCCTACATAACATTTCCCCATATTTAAAAGCCAAATAATTAAATTTCCTCAGAAACCACTAGTAGTTTCACTCTAGAAAACACTTGGTCTCTAAAGTCTTAGAGACATATGATAACTGGAGTATTACTTACTACCTACAAATGTGTCATGAATGTTCTTTTATGACACTAAGATGATAGAACATAGCTATTTAAAATTAATTAAATGAACAAAAGGGAACCTTTTAGTTGGTGATGGAACATGTCTGTTTTGATTGTGGTGGTAGTTACATGATTGTACACATGAGAAAATTACACTGAAGTATAAACACACATACATACATATACAAATGAGGGCATGTAAAAGTGGTAAAATATAAATAAGTTTTGTGGATTCTACTAATGTCAACCTCTAGGTTTTAATATGGTATTATAGTTATGTAAGACGTTACCATCAAGAAATCTGGATGAAGATTACATGAAGCCTCCCTGTACATTTTTTTTGCAACTTCCTATAAACCAATAATTATTTAAAAATTAAAAAATATGTGACAGACCATGTTTCAGAAAAATTTATTGAAATAAGAATTGGTGTCCTACTTCTATTCACCTGGTTATTAAATTTTCCCACTGGATAGTATAGTTTCTCAGCCCCCACCAAAGCTCTACAGTGAGAATTGAAAAAATCATCACAAAAGAAAGAAAGAAAATACATAAAATCTTAATTATTAATTTAAAAATACACCGGTCTAAGTGAAAAAATCAATACACATTTTTATAGAATACATTCTCTCATTGAAAACTAGATAGTAGATATTACAAGTTTAGTGGGAGGATCACATGGCCAAGAAAATCTGAGACCCAGGGAGAATAAAGCATTAACTAATCAAATGATTTTAGTGGTTCTCATCACGATGCCACATAAACATGGACCCAATTCCCTGTTACCATTTTTATTACCATCTGTTAAGGACCCACTATCAAAGACACCTAAACAGGGGTTATGCTCCTTTTTTTTCTCTAACACTGCTTAATCCCCTGACTTTCATATGATAGACTCTATGTTGATAATAGCTGTTTCTGCAGCCTGGGGCACAATAACCCTGTAGAATTGACATATTCAAGACTCTTTAAAAGATGTTGGTGATATTAGGGGAATGAAAAGCATTCAGAATTCCGAAGTGAAATTTATCAGGTTCATCCAGAATGAAACTTACATGAGAGTCTCTCACTGTCTCTTTACAACACTGCAACATGCCACATACTTTGAAGGAATAGCTGTTGAAGGAATATCCACCTGCCAGGTACCATAGTAAGCACTGTCAATAATCCCTGCTCTTATGGAGCTTATATTCTAATGCTCATGTGTGCACATGTACGCATGTGTGTGGTGGAGCATGGGAGGGTCAATAGGCCATAAATAATCAAATAACTAAATATATAGTATGTTAGATCATGATGAATGTTCAGGAAAATAAAACAGTGAAGGGGACAAAGTATTTGGGGCATGGTAAAAAGGCAAGTTTATATTATAGGCTTTATTAGTAAAGTGATCTGGATAGGCCTTATGGATTGAGAAGGCAAATTTTATGTAAAAAATGAAAGTGAAGGAATAAAAACATGTCAACATCTATGGGAAGCATCTTCCACATACAGCAAGTGCAAAGGCCATGCAATGATTTGTCTGGTGCATCGCACGTACAGTTAGGAAACCACTGTGGTGCTATCAAAGTAATGAGGGGGGCAGTAGTAAAAGATAGAGTCAGAACGATAATGGGGGGTTTATGAAGTTAATTATATCTATTTAAAATCCAGGTTCCAGAGCAGACAAAAAGTATCCATAAATATGTATAATTTTGAGATTTCAGTTGCTAACTCCCAGAAGAACCAGAGAAACTGTTCTAGCTTTCCATCTAATTTTATTCAGCTTTCCAGTAGGCCAAATGACAAAAATGACTTGATATTCTTCCATTATTTTTTTTAGTTCCTTTTAAATTTAGTATTTTTAATTTCTACAATAATGCAGTCAGAAACCAGCTTCTTCCCATACTCCCTTGTTGAGTCAATCAATTTGAGTTAAGATAAATCACTTCTCTGAAAAGATTTTACTACCTGTGTTTCCAGATTGTAGAATAAGTGAATTAGATAAAATTTACACAAAAGCAAGAATTTTTGCTTGTCATCCAGAATGAAAAGAAGTAAATGATCTCTATTTACAGATGACATGATCTTGTACATTAGGGTTGTCCAACCTTTTGGCATTTCTGAGCCACAATGGAAGGAGAAAAGTTGTCTTGGGCCACACATTAAATACACAAACACTAATGAAAACTGATGAGCGAAAGAAAGGTCTGTGCATAATTTTTGTGATATCCACCACCACAGATAAGCATAAACATCCTCACATAATAACCCTAATTATGCAGCAGCCCTTTCAATAATCTTTTAAAATTGTCAAACAGGTCCCAAGTTTGTGATCCCTGATATAGAAAATGTACATATGTAAGTAATGAAACTTAGTATAAAACTTAGTAATAAAACTAAGTAATGTTTTAAGTAAATTTATGATTACGTGTTGGGATGCATTCATAGCCATTCTGGGTTGCATGTAACCCTCTGGCTGTGGGCTGGACACCCCGTTGTACATGGAAAACCTTAAGAAACACACTAAAAAAATGTAATTCAATAAGTGAGTTCAGCAAGATTGCAGGGTACAAGATCAATGCACAAAATCAACTGCATTTCTACACCCAGACCACCATGCCAGCGGTGTTCTCCATAAATTTGTCTTTTTAGGCGTCATTTTACATTTTATTCAGGGTGATTTTGTATAGTTGAGAGTGGTACCTTCCAGGAATAGTGGCCCCTGGCTGGAACGCTCAGGGGGTGTGTGAGCGTCGAGCACCTCAGATCTGCTCTGCCTTCCACCGTGCATTCCCACCTTCGCTGGCTTCGCTTTCCCGTTTCCACACGTTGGTTTCTCGCCCGGTCTCCCACCCGTTGCATCAGCAAGGCCTCGGTGATCCTGGAATTGGGTGACAAGGTTGTGTAACGGAGTAGGTCAGAGCAGAAATCGCTCGAAAGCAAGGGACCCTAATTTGGGCAGGGGACCCCCAAATCTAGCACGGGGGCTGCTCACCCTCCTGCCAGGAAAGGCAGGGTCCGGGAAGGGTGCCAAGGAAGCAGCTTAAAGTGGCCCAACTGCTGCAAAGAGGATAATATAAACACAACTCAGGTGGTAGGAGGAGGAGCTGAGAGCTCCTGGGATCGAACCAGAGCTGGGGTTTAATAGCCCACAGCCTTGGAGCTACTAGCTCATGACATGGGCTACACAGTGCTTGCCTGAGTTGTGGGGGATGGGCGCCCCACCCAGGGTGACTGGAGACTTCTGCCCATGCCCAGAAGAAAGGGCAGAGACAAACATGCTCATTGGTTAAAAAGCTGGACAGTCCCACTGGCTTTGGGAGCATATGTGATTCCAGGAGAGAGGACTTTTTAAATAGGAGGGGGGGACGCTCCCTCTGGCTGTTGTCTCTGGGTGCAGGCTCTTCGCTCTGTCTTGGCTCTTGACTCCTGGAGCTTTGGCTTGGGACTTTTGGTTGCAGGTGCACTGGGATGCACTGGGTGTCTGGCCCTTGCTCGCCTCGTGTGTGGGAGTACTTGTGGGACCAGGTAGAAACTGGACCCACCAGGGCCCTAGGCCTCACATGATTGGAAACTCACTCCTGGAGGCAGGGCTTCATGCTGGGACATGTGCCTCTGGGACACTATGATCCAGTGCAGCACTGCACATGGGTCCTGGATGGCCACATGGAGACTGAGAGCAGTGCACCCTAGACCCTGTAGGAGAGAGAGATGCTGCGAGAAGATGGTAGTTGGAAAGCCACAAATGCACATTTCAAAGAGGATAGAGATCTGTTTGCATGACAGGTTTAAGGAAGTGGGGAACTCTGCTGTGGTTTTTGCTTATAATTTTGGGGGGAGGTAGAGAAGTTCTGGGTCTTTTGGGCAAGAGGTGCTCAGAGCAGGACTGTTCTCAGCACCTCCTAAAAATTGGAACCCTGTCAATAAAAACCTATTTCCTTCAACACAAATCTTTGGGTCATGTATTAGGATGACAAGCACCCAAACCCCATGCTGCACAGTTACAGTTGTTCCTTCAGCACCCATAGGTCCTCGACCTTTGTCCAGCTACCCCATGGTTCTAATTGTAACACACTCGCCTAAGATCCTTCTATGTGAAGTAGGCTAACAAGGACCCTCAGATAGCAGCCTGTCTTGGAGACAACACCATTTACTTCACTTGTGTACCCAGGCAACTCCAAAGAGATTGAAAAGATGATTTTTTTTCAAGTGCCAAAAGATAGAGGGATTCAAGTTGGAAAGATGGCGAGTTCTGGAGATGGATGTGATGGCTGCACCACAATATGAATGTGTCTAATGTACTGAACTGTGCACTTAAAAGTGGTTATTGTGGTAAGTTTTCCGTTATGTATATTTTATGGATAATATATTTTTTATGAAAAAAGATGTAGTGAAAGAAATCCCACAAAAGAATAACAGAATTTGTTTTCTAGAATCCTGTGCACTTAATTGAATTGTGACTTTTTAAATAAGTAATCTGTGTCAGGCTGAGAATATTCTCTTTTATTCCTAGTTTGTGTAATTATATCATGAAAGTTTGGTATTTTGTCAAGTGCTTTTTCTCCATCTATTGAGATGACTTATGAGGTTTATCTCCTTTATTTTATTAATAATATATATTATATTGATTATTTTTGAGTCAAGCTTTCATATCTGGAATAAATCCCACTTGGTTGTATATATAACCCTTTTTTATGTTACTGAACTTAATATATTAACATTTTGTTGAGAAATTTTTACCAATATTCCTACTAATTATTCTGTAGT
>PVJD01015546.1:0-24506 GCA_004026545.1 Mormoops blainvillei
CGAATGCTCGCTCTCAGACCACCCGCACCTGGGCAGACTGGGCAGGCTCTGCTCACCGTCTCATCGTTGCACTCGGGGCTCTGGGATCCTGACCTTTAGCCAAGCACCTGCCTCCCTGTGCATATATTGGTTCGGCCACAAAGTCTGTATGATTTTTTATGTAAAATAGAAGACATTTTTTTCATTTTCACCAATAACTTTCTTGATTTGGATGTTCTGAGTATGTTGGCTATCTCCCATGTGGTAGAATGTTGATTGTTTGCAGTTAATGTCTTGATTTGATTGCTATCAACTTCCACTGATCTACCCGACCGTGGAGCATCGTCCAGCAAGAAATCTCCGGCACGAAACTTCGCAAACCACTTTTGACACTTTTGATCAGTCACAGCACCTTCTCCATACACTGCATAAATCTTTTTTGTGTTTCAGTTGCGTTTTTACCTTTCTTGAAATAATAATGCATAATATGCTGAAAAATGTTGTGTATTTTCTTCCGTCTTCAGTATTAAAATGGCTACACAAAAATTCACCAATTTCGATGTTTTTTAAAAAATGCACACCTAAATGACAGCTATCACAATACAATCTTAACAAAATTGTTTTGAATGAAGTTAAAGACCACTAAGTGCTACTAGAGCCTCCTTAGGGGGAAAAAAACCAAAGGAACTTTTTGGCCAACCCAATATGTCAGGTCAGTGGAGCACAAGAAAAGAATGGGTCCAGAGAGGATGCTAATAGCGACAGCACAAGCTGAACCTCAACAAACACGGTGGGTGTCCAACAGGTGGGCGAGGAGGGGAGGAGATCTAGGCCTATGTTAGATCTGCTGTGTAATTAATGTGATGGGCGTTGAGGGAATGAGGGGAGAGAAGCAAGGAAAGAAGCCATATCATCACTTATGCCAGAAAAAGAAATTTGAACTTTGTCCTCCAGGCAATAGGGTGACAGAGAAGTGTATCAGCCTTTAATTAAGTTTATTGAGGCATATTCTACATACAATAAAACATTTTGGTTTTCAATGTACAGTTTGATGCACTTTGACGCAGGTACCCATTGGGTACGTACCCATATGCCCAATACCACAGTCAAAATACAGTGTACTCCTTCATCTCCAAAACATTCCCTAATGTTTATTTGTATTCAATCTCCCCACCCCCACCCCTGGCCCCAGACAACCACTAATCTGCTTTCTGCTACTATAAATTAGTTTTTCCTGCCGAATGAAGGGCTTTAAGCAGATTAGCATGTTCGAATGCTCCAGCTGCAAACCCAGCCTGGCGGCAGGGAGACCTCTAAAGATGGTCGGCCCGTGAAGTGATCCAGGCGTAAGAAGCCATGGACCCGAAATAAGGCACTAGGTTAGGAACTGAGAGGAGGGTACGGATTTGAGATTTACTTGGTGAAGGGTTGGATGCTGGGAATGCAGGAAAAGAGAGTGGAGAATGACTCTCAGGCCAGTGGAGGTGGCAGTCATTGACTGATAGGGGGGAAAAGGAAGAAGAACCAGTTTGAGGGGAGACTGGGGAAGACGATTACAAAAATCTGAAAAGCTCTGAAAAACCTAAGTATTGTGATGGCTTCTTTGGTGGAAAACTTGACCTGACCCCTGGTGAGGTTGATTATTGTCTTGATTTGTCCCATTCGGTGTGTTTGATTACAGGGTAGAGCGTGGTCTCTGTAATGTGTGCTCCAATGTTACCTTTCTGGAATTCCAACAAGCTTTGAATTCCAAAGCACATGTGGCCCCAAGAATTCTGGGATTCAGGGAGTATGGACCAGTGCCCCTCTCCTTTATAGGTGACGAAGAAACCAAGCCGGAGAAATAAATTATACTAAACAGATTGGCACTGGACTTGGCTCTCCGTTGTCCCGTGAGTAGTGAGCCAGCATGTAAATCACAACAGGAAGTATAGGGTTCATTTTGATTTTTAGAAAATGTAACTAGTGACAATAGGGAAGTGGGATTGGTGGACAAAACTTGGGTGTAAGGTCAAAACCAAATGCCCTTGTTTTCCCTCTGTCTGTTGCCTCTGTGATGGTTTTCATGTCCTTGCCTGGCAATCCCCTTCCCACCACGGTGTTTTCCATGCCAACCATTCCCCAGCCCCCCACTGCAGCTGCCCTCACTGCGGTCCCCAACCTGACGCCATTGACCTTCGTATTGCTCAATCCAGCTGTCAGCTCACAAGCCTTTCTCGGCTAGATTATTCAGCTGCATTTGGGACCCCTGGCCATCCCTTTGTCCTTTAAATTTCCCAGGCCCTTGGCATTTTTGATCCCATTCTCCTCCCCTCCTTTACCTCCCTGGCTTTTCACGCTCTGGCTCTGTCCTGGCCTCTTCTACCGCCCCAGGTCCCAAGGGCCCAGATGTTGATTCCACCATGCTCTGTAGTCCTTCCTGGGTTCTCACTTCTATCTCCATGCTGTGTGACTTTGGGATTTCCGCTTGGTCCAGAATTTCTCCCAGAGCCTCAGATTCAAAATCCAGATCCTTGCCAGGCACTGGGCTGACCCCAGAGCTGAATTTTGGGAGGTGAAGATAGTTTCCCAGCAAATGGAAATAATTTATAAGCAGTAAGTGTGTTGCCTCCAGTTTTTACTTGTCTTACCATTGCCACTGGCCAAGGATCAGCCACTCACATGCTGTATTTGATGGTCAGGAATTCACTGACTACATACTGCAGAGCTTTTGTGGGCCAGTCGTCGTTCTGGGTGAAGTGCCGATAAGCTAACGAGGGCAGGGGCAGACATAATAAGGCAGATCCCCAAATACCTGTCATTAAAGACAGAGACCGTGACACAGGGAGGGAGGGAGAGGTCTCATCCAGAAGGCTGGCCAATGCTTGTGTTTCTTTCCCTCTCCTTTACCTTTCCCCAAAGGAGGAAGTTTTTGTTCTTGCTGTTAAGATAGAATCAACGTAATGTTTTTGAATTCTTCCGCTTTCCGTTTTTTTGTACTTTTTTTGCGGTCTTCGGTTGCCTTCTAAAAACAGTCAACGCTGTAGCTATTCTAGACTCAGAACAAGTATAGATTCTTAAGTGGATTCTTATATTAATAATTGTAATAACAGTCCAGAGTGCGGCTGGTGTGCCAGGAACGTTTGCGTGTGTTAAGTATTGAGGGACCCCACTATCTGCTGGGAGTCAAAGAAGCCCTGTTCCCCTTGTCCCTTCCTAGGTTTCATGGATTCAATGCAAAAGAGTTAGGATGAAACAAACCTGGTAAGAGAAGCCAGCCAAGAAACCGGTTTGCCCAGGAGTGTGTCCAGAATGGGGAGGGAAGGAAACCTGAGGGCGTTCTGACATGGAGCAGGTCTCCAAGCAGCTCCGGCCCTGCGTCCAGCGGAGGGCAGTGGTGTGTAGACAGAGAGCTGGCCCTGAAGGCGGGTGTCAGCCTCTCCGGAAGGAAACGGCCCCTTACGGAACACATACTCCTACCTTAGCCGGGGAAGGTGTTGGGTCTGGTTACCTTTTGCTCAGTCTCTTTCTTTTCGGGCAGAGCCTCTGCTCTTCTTTGATTGCCAGGAACTTCCCAACCCGTTTAATTCAATGCTTACTTATCGAGCACCTCTTCCGTGTCAGTCACGTTACCAGGTGTGCTATAGTGAAAACAAAGATGTGCACCAGAAGCTCGCATGCTAATGGAAACAGAGGAGGGTGCAGGGGTAAAGCAAGTTTACAAGTAATCAAACTGAAGGCAGAAAGAAGCATTGATGGAGCACCTAACACAACAGGACGCAGTACACTAGGATTCGAGCAAGTCCGAACGTTCCCCGCCTTCCCAGGTGTTAGGGGGTGCAGTGGAGGTGTGACTGGATGAAATGTCACAAGCAGCTACCCCTGGTGTGTCTGTGGGGCCAGCCCAGATTCCGTGATCAGAAGCCCTGGAGTCGCCTAGGGACACTAAGAATAAGGGCTGCTTTGAGGCTGGGGGTGGGGCTGGGAAGGGAGGGAGGGGCTAGAGTGGAGATTGAAGTCACCCTAAGAAACAAAGCCCCTTCCCAGAGCCACGCAGAAGAGGCTCCCGTTAGCATCCTCGTGCCGCCCGCACCTACGAAAGCATCCCCCAGATCTATCTCTCAGAGCTGTGTCTCTCTGTCCCCATTACACCCCACTCCAGGAATACTGGTGTTTCCATGCTTTGGGCAGGTAACGATCCCTTTAAGGTGCAACAGACTGAAGCTGAATGAAGGAACCACCTCAAAAAACAACGGGGGGCGGGGGGGGGGAAGTCTTGTTTTTCCAAGGGTGTTGAGAGAGAACAGGCGCCCACTGAGCCTTGGGGATGGGAAAGGCCACCCGCAGTGCTGCCTCCTCTGGGGAAAGGTGGGTCAGGCCAGGTCACACGCTGCCCAACCCTGGTGCTCAGTGCTCCGTCCAAAGGCCAGGACACTGAGATTCCAGAGGCTCCTGTCCTGTCAGTTTCATCTGAAACTGATTAAAATGAAATGCAAACCCAAGTAGCTGGGAAGAAAAGGTCAGGATTTTACCCCCACCTGCTCCCCTCCTTCCTCCTCAGCACACTGCGCTCTGGCCTGGGTCCCATCGCTGCTCAGATTTCCCACATGCCCACAAAGCCTGGAGAATGGCCCCATTGTGGACGAGACAAACCAAAATAGCCGCATCTTCTGTTCTCTGCCTCGGGGACATTCACTTCAAACCCCAAAGTCCCAGATGTGGACGACAATGGCCGTTGTTGTTGCAAATTAGCGATCTTGGAACAGATGAGAGGCAGGTAGTCGGAAAGCAGCCAGTGTGATGGGTTGGGCTGTGGAGAGAACAATTAGGCAGTCACTTCATTAACCCAATTAGCCCTCACTGGCAGGAATTGTGGGGAAGGTGGGGAAAGCAGACAACCAACTGGTAGGGGCTGAGAGGTGGGGAAGGGGAGATCGATGCTGGGACCCAAGCTTTAGGACTAAAACTTCAGCTATTTCTAGACTGGCCAATGCTATTTTTATCATTTTTTAAATGCTCTGGATTTTTTTTTTTTTAAAAACTCTGCCCTGGAGCATTTGGATGAATGGTGTTTGCGTTAATTAATAAATCAGATGACATCTCTACTCAGCATCGGGCTCTGCTGTGGAAACTCTCCGGGTGGCCTGAGAAATGGTGACTGTGGACTCCTGATTGATCACAGCTGTCATGCCCTCAGTCATTCAGTCCAGCATGTCAATCAACATGTCCTGAGCACCTGCCTGGCACTCACGTGGGTTTTGCGAGGGGAGGGGAGTGGACACAGCATGAAAAAGGCGATGTGTGTATGCACAGCTGTAACAAACTGTGTTCACAATCAAGTTGCAAAATCCTGCTGGGCAGAGAGGGGACAGGTTAACTGAGGGCGGGTATCCGAAAAAGCTGCACAGAGGACCTGGGTCTTGAAGACAAAGGTCAGGTTACGATAGATGGAACGGTTAGGCTCTCGGGTGTAGAGAGGGTGTGAGCAAAGGCACAGAGACTAGCTTTTGGGGAGCAGGTTCAGCCCTTCCCTAGGAGGAGGTTGGGGTCCCCAGAATATGGCGGGCTTAGTGGCAGAGATGCTTAGAATGACCAGTTGGGAAAGAGGGTGCTTGAGTGAGCGGTAGCAACTGGAAATGTGGCAAGCAAGGTCTTCCCACTGGCCTGTGTTGAATTTCTTTTTTAGAGGACACAGGTAGGGGAATGGCCTGGGAACTTAGCGTGGCCACCTGGGGTTGCGGGAACCAGGACGTTGATAACCACAGCCTTTGCTGCAGTGAGACAGGGAATTCTACGAAGCTCAGTGCACTGGGTGGCTGGGAGGAGAGACGGGGGCGATAAGCCCAGGCCCCGGGGGGAATCATGGCTGGTTAGGTGCCTGTCCTGTCTCCTCCCCCACGCAGACCTGGGAGCCATTATTCCCCAGTGCCCCCAGCCTCTCACTCTGTTATCACTCTCCCCACACGTCATTAGATGCTCACCCAATTTCCCTCCTTGGCACCGTTCCCTTCTCACCTTAGCCAGCCTTCCAGCCACTGTGAAAGAGAAAAATAGTAAAACATGCAAAGCTTTTTGTCTTAAGGACAAAGACGAGGTGTCCTGTGTCTCTTGTGTTTGACCAGTTGCAAGCTGGTGTGCCTGGTTGGTAGAGCTTCTGCTAAACTTTGCTCCTTTTCACGGTGTGTCTTCAGGGATGCAGGGCTGGGCCAGGCAGATGCTGACCTTTATAACCAAATACCCCAGACAAGACCCTGCAGACAGTCCTGCTCGGTAAATATTTGCTGATGACCAGCATGGGACATATGGAGAAACTACCTCCCACCAGTTTTCAGGAAAACATTCTTCTTTAATTGCCAACCAGTGGAATACCTGTATCTCCAGAGATGGCTCAGGCATATATGCTGAGATCTACGGAACTGTCGTACACATAGGGTGTGGGCTGGAAAACACACCCACTTTGATTCCTGGACCCCCTTTCTTGGCGTGGGTCACCAACACGATGGTGGGCACAGCCTTCCTATTTCCATTTCTGATTTGAAGCTTCTCAGGTTGCTAGGAGGCCCACCTTCCCTCCCTTCCTCTCTCCATGCAAGGCTGGGTTGTGTCTGTGCTGGACGAGTACACTCTATGCTCTCTGCACCCAGCCACAAAGCTGGTGCTTTGAGGAAGCCTGCTGTCCTCAAAGCACCAGCCCAAAGTCACTCCAGCTTCTTCCAGGTTTCATAACTGCCCAGAAACTGCCCCTGGTCCGCCGTGACCGGGGGCTGCAAGGATGGAGGCTAAGGAGATGCCCTCCTGGCTGGTTCCCCCTACTCCCTGCTCAAGCACATCCAGACCCCTGAGGTGCCTGGGGATTTGGAGGCTGACTCACTCCTGTGGAGTCGGAGAGAGCCTCGAGCTGGGGACATCCTTCAGGAGCGAGCTGCCTCTCTTCTAGCTAGGAAGACACAACAGGTCTCAGGCTCACCCATGGGCTGAGGTAGGAAAACTAATTAGGGAGGGTAAGGAAAAGCAAATCAGCAGTGGTGTGGTGCCCGGAGAGCCTCCCAGAGACCCTATCAGAGCCCTGGCGCATCTCCCAGCTCTGCCCAGCTGGGGGGCCCAGGCTCAGCTCTAAGCAAACCTGGGCAGAAGTGGCCGTGGGGCTCACCCTGACCTTGGAGCTTCCAAGCTACAAGCACAAACAGACCTTTAGGAAGCCCCCTAACCTCCTGGGGTAGGAGGGCAGTTAGGGCAAGTGTCCGTCGATGGCTGTGTCATTTTCTGCTGCAGTTCCAGGTGGCCCACGCCTCCAGGTGGCCCACGCCACCACCTCTCCTCCGTCCAGAGGCAGAAGCCAAGGGGGCTCAAGGGAGATGGCTGCTTTGAAGCTCCCGGCGTTGAACTCCTGTGGCCTGTCTTGGTGTCAGGAAGCCTTACAGCTGCTCTGCACCAGCAGAACCTTCTCCCGCCGACTTGGGGCTTTTCGGATCAGGGTGTTGGTGAAACAGTTTTGGCAAGAGCCTTGGCAGCTGCTGCCAGGAGGAGGCCGAAGGGAGATAATGAGACCTGGTGATTGGTTTGCTTTTGACTTTTTTTCAGGCAGCTGTGACTGTGGCTGAGAGAAGACACAGAAGAAAGTTGGTCTCTAGGACCAAGGTTAGACTGTCCACAGATAGTTTGGCACTTCCTGTCACATTTTGTCTTGCACATCTCTCTGGCTGTACGATGATTCTCTCCAGCCCATTTTGCCCCCAACAGAACAACGAAGGTTTACCGCACCCAGGTCCGTGCTCACCAGGCCCGTGCTCACTCCAGTCCACGCTAAGCCTGGTCCGCACTAAGGTCAAGCGTCTTAGGACATTGAACCCAAGGGCGATCTTTAGATGGAGCTCCCCAGCTCTGACTCCATGTATAAAACCCAGTATTCTGTGGGGGCTTTTTAAAAGGACTTCATGAAAGGTTTTTGTTTCCGGGCAGAGCTGACTCATCATTTCCCCCAGAGAAGTTTGTGCCTCTGGGTCGTTTCCAGACCCCCATCCCTCCAGTTGGCCATTTCTCCTGACCAGATGGCTCATATTAGATCTCAATTTGCAATGTGCCACCCTCTGTGGTCACGTGTTCTGGATTTGTCCCAACCTGAGCAGCTGATTCACTTGGACATTCTGGGAAGCCCGCATCGTGTGATTCCACCTCTTCACATCCGCACAGAAGCTTTGGGGCAGAATTCCCTTTTTCGTGGGGAGCCTACTGGTTCTGAGCACAGACACAAAAGTGTGGTCCTGGGAGAAT
Organism: Mormoops blainvillei; assembly: GCA_004026545.1. NCBI lineage: Eukaryota > Metazoa > Chordata > Mammalia > Chiroptera > Mormoopidae > Mormoops > Mormoops blainvillei. The sequence continues at coordinate 8,230 of PVJD01015546.1, forward strand.
GAAGTTGGACCTCAAGCTGAGTCCTCAGGAGCTAGTACTGCTTTGCAGAGGGCTGGTTGCTCCCAGGCCAACCAAGGATGGACTAGGTTGCAATCAGTGATCTGTTCTTGTGGCCATTTAATACCTTGGGTCCCAGCAGAGGAAAGAATTCGTGACCAGTTTGAATTCTGAGGGTTTGGGTTTAAACGGGAGGGCTTTCCTCTGGTTTCCTCCTTTCCAGCTGGCCAAGGATTTATTCACTGGATAGTTGTCAGACATTGTGCTTAGGGCTTGGGAATAGGATAAAAAGACAGTTCTTGCCTTCAAGGACTTGCTGACTAATGCCTGAGATAGGCAGGCACTGACAACAAAGTAAATGAGAGTGGATGTAACACAGTGATGGCGAGCCCAGACCCAGGGGCCAGACCGCCTGGGCTTGTATCCCTACAAGCAGTGTGGACCTGGGGCAAATTTCTTACCACAAGTACATCCGTTTCCCCACCCACAGAATGGGAATAATGATACCTACTTTAGCGTTTTATGAGGACTACGTTAGTAAATAGATTTAAAGTGCTTAGAACTGTGCCAGGAACAGTGAGGTTGGTACCCATTTGAGATGTTTTCGAAACCGTAACATCCACAGGACTAATTGGATGGGGATTTAAGAGGAAGGAAGAGTCGTGTATAAACCCCAGGATTCTGAGAGCTGGACACGTGTGCTGCGAAAGCTGTAACTGAGTCTAGAGTCCACAACAATATAAATGTATAGTTAATCTTGAAAAATTATGACCTCAGTCCATTCGTTTGTAAAACAGGTATACTAATATTTTCCCTTCTAACTTCATTGGGAGAAAGGAAGAAAAACCAAGATTTGAATCTGCTGCATACCAGATGTAGTTTTATTCTGAGCATTGGGAGACATAGCGTAGTAAAATGCGTTCTGTTAAGAAAATACATTGTGAACTGTAAAGTACAGCACTGTAGTTAATTGTGATTTTTCTGTCTACTTTCTCCCACCGTCCTGGCCAATTGCATGGATAACTGAGAGATGGTGGAGAGGAAGGCACTTTGGTCCTCATTTCCTAATAGCAGGTACCGCTGTGGTACTGTTTTACTTCTACATGACTTACCCCATTACCATGCTATTTCGTTCCTGGTTACAAAAGCTCTGTGACCCCATAGGAGGCCAGTGACCTGGATACCACGAAGCCGAGGGGACCATGCTGAGCTTCTCTGGGGAAGTTTCGCGGATGTGGTCATCAGAGAGGTGGGGCACCAACTTCGCCCCTGGGCAGGCCCAGGTCCCTCCAGGCCCTGGAGGAGCTGAGCTCCCAGCTCCCATGAACTTGTCTGTTCTGTGTCTCAGGGCTTCTGCCAAACATGGGTTTGTCAATGGAAGTGGGTGAGGAGGTTCCAGTCCTTTGACGAACAGGAGAGGCCAGACTGGGGGGCAGGGGTTGAGGGAGGGGAGTGTCGGTCTTGCTGTTGACTCACCATCACTAGCGGCCCTTACGTGTCCTGGAGAGACTTCTGGGCAAGGTTTCCCAGCTCACCCCCAAGATTGCAGCAGGCAGGCCTGCCTGGCAGCAGTGTGGGGGAGGGGTCTGCCTCAGAGCTAGCAGCTGTCAGGCCTGTTTGGGAGACAGGCCAACGCTAACGGGATTATTATCCATTGCCCTGATATCTGCCAGGAAGTTGTGAAATGACATTTCAAGGACCCTGCCACAGGGAGTCAGGGAGTGTGTGGGATGACTTGGCTGAAGCTAGGATCTTTGGGGAAATGGGTTCGTTTCTGTAGCACTCTGTCAGTCTCTTTGAAGAACCGAAGCTCTTCCATGGAGACCAGCACTGGGCAGCTGGGCAGCTCTCTGAAACTTGTCGCCTCAGGTGGGGACAAGAGATGGTCCCCTGGCAGGGTGGTGGGGAATGGCACAGCGACATGAAGGAACACGTGGGCTGAATGCCAGGGACCAGAAAGCAATTCCCTGGCTCTCTCCTCAGCCTCTCCCAGGCCTCTGACAGCCCTAGGCTGTAAGGTCAAGAAGGGACAACCCAGGAACCTTAATCCAACCCTTTCAATGGCCGGGGGGAAACAACACCGAGCTTGTGGTCTCCATTTCTGGTTGGAGGGCCTGCCCGATGATCTCTTACGCAGTCTGAACCTTGCTCTCATCTGCTTGCCTTGCAAAGTTCTTGTGAGGATCAGTTGAAACGATGCCTGTGGCAGTTCTTTGTACATTGTCAGTAAATGGAAGAAACTGCTCCAGACACAGCCTCCGAGGCCCAGAGGTTAAGAGGAACTGAGTGGGGCCTTTTGGGCCTGATTCTTTGGCTCTGCCCGGCCAGCCCTTCTCCTGAAGACAGACAGGAGACCTTTCCTTTTACCCCGCTCTGTTCTGAGCAGGCCGGCTCTCATTGGTGGTCTGGGACCTAGAGGAAAGGAGTTTGCAAAGATCACAGAGCTGACTGGGTTTCTTGTCGGGATAGGTTTACCCGTGAGCCCATACCACTGGTCTTCGGACCGTATAGAGGCCCCCCCAGGCCGGGGACCAAAGGGAGCCCTGTCGTCAGCAGGATTTGTGTATATCACGTGATAGTGCCTTTACCTTTTATCTAGCAAGAGTGAGTAATCTATTTAGGATATTTAACCAAAACCAGACATGACCTCACGGGTGTCTTATCTAAAGCTGCTCCAGTCTTCCCATTAATTCCAGTGATTTGGGATCTCTTGCCACGTGAAGTGGCATAGGGAGAAATCCATGGGCTCTTTTTCTCTGAGTAAAGGGGTTCGCAGAACGCACATTTGAGAAGCTCCCCTCCTGGCGCTTGTAGTCAAGCCCTTTCTGTTCCCTAGTCAATGCCTGTTTTCTTCATTCTGAGAACGTAGCAAAGGAACTGACCCCAGCCCATCCCCCAAAACCATCGTGACTCTAATCAGGTTTAGACTCTGATCGATCTAAGGGTTACAAAGAGTTTGATGTGCTAACTGACACACCAGCCTCCCCGGGAATCACTGGGAAATGCTAGCAGCAGGCAGACCTCCCTCTCTGAGGACAATTGCTGTTTCCTAACGGAAGAGAAAGAGTGACTCCAGTGGTCACAGGCTTTGTGAGCAGCTGCCAGGGGTACAGACTGAAGTAGGCATCTCCCATCCTCCCCAGGTACAGAATGGCCTACCGGCTGCCTGGCAAAGAACCTGCTGATGGGACAGACACGTGCTTGCCCAGAGGTTGTCTTTACATAGGAAGCCGGCTGCCCCAGCCCCAGCCCAGGCAACGGTGCCTCTGTGCTTTGCAGCAGAAAAAGGGAGGCCCCATTAAAGACAACTTTGTGTCCACAGTCACTCTATGTTAGCTGATAGGAAAGGAATAATTGTTTATTTTGATAGGCGTCCTCGTGGCAGGATGATTACATAAGAAATGTCTGTAGCTGTATAGATGTTCACTGAAGTATACAGGAGTGAAATGACGTATGGTCTGGGATTTGCTTGAAAGTATGTTAGCAAAAATAAAGAAAAAAGGGACAGATAAATCAAGGGAGACAAGACCGTGTTAATAGTCAAATAACATGGTTTCTTTGTACTGTTCTTTCAACTTTTGTGGTTGACTGAACATTTTTTTAAATAATAAAAAATTAAAGACACTATGAATAGTGTTAAAGGACCAGCCATAGACTGGGAGAAAGTACTTAGACCACATTCAAATTCCTACCCAAAATATATAAATAATGCCTACAAATCAGTCAAAACAAAACAAACAAAAAAAAACCCATCAATGTCATAGAAAAAAAGAGGCATAGATTAGAGCAAACAATTCCATTCCTGGAGAAAAATTTGAATGGCCAATGTCTATACTCATCAAGAAAATGCAAATTAGAAACAAGGCACCAATTTATGCCCATAAGATTAGCAAAAATTTGAAAGTCTGGCAATATCAAGCCTTGGAGGAGATGTAGAGTTTAAGACATGTACTTGGAAAGAAATCTGGAGTATGTTAGAAATATATATATCCTACAGTCCAGGAATCCACTTCTGAATACGTACACGCCTCAGAAAACCTGGGTCAAGCGCACAACATATATGTTGGGAACACACACTTGGATGTCCCTTGTCTGTGTTGCTTGTAACAGCTGACACTGGAGAAAATGCAGAAATAATCTGTGTCCTAGTCGTACAATGGCATACTATTTAGAAGTTAAAATGAACCTATTTCATATGTGTGAATATGTATTTCTATATAAAATTATGGGTGAATTTCCAAGACATAATATGGATATTGAATGAAATAAAGGAAAATTGCAAAAGGCTATGTATGCTGTTATATTGGGTATATGAACAATTTAAAACATCTACCGTAACATTTTTGGCTGTCTCTCTGTGCGCCATTAGAGTACAAAAATAACTTCAAGGGCCACAGAGCAATCAATGGGAGGATAGTGCTCATTTCTAGGGAAGGAGACAATATTGGTCTTTTTTTGGGGGGGGAATGTAAAAAAGGAAGCTGAAGCAAATATATCGAAAGTGTGACATTGGAATATCTGGGTGTAGGTACAAGGTGTTTATTACATTGTTCTCCATACTGTTCAGCGTATTTCAAATCCTGAGTTGGCCAAAAAGTTCATTTGGTTTTTTTCCATAAGATGGCTCTAGTGGCACTTTGTAGCCTTTCACTTTATTTGAAAAAATTTTGTTAGCTTGTATTGGGACAGCTGTCATATCAGTGTGCATTTTAAAAAACTTACCAAAATTGGTCAATTTTTTCTGTAGCCAGTTTAATATTGAAGACGGAAGAAAATATGCAACGTTTTCAGCTTATTTTGCCTTATTTCAAGAAAGGTAAAAATCTCACTGAAGCACAACAAAAGATTTGTGCAACATCTGGCGAAGGGTGACCGACAGACGCATCCAAAGGGGATTGTGAGGTTAAGTATTAGAGATTTCTTGCTGGATGATGCTCCACGGTCGGGTGGACAGGTTGAAGTTGATGGCGATCAAATTGAGACATTAGTTGAGAACAATTAACATTATACCATGTGGGAGATAGCCGACATACTCAAAATATCCAAATCAATAAAGTTGTGGGTAAAAATTTAAAAAAAAGTGTCTTTTATTTTATGGAAGAAAAACCGTACGGACTTTTTGGCCAACCCAAAATTTTGTAATTTAAAAAACCATTTCTTAACTGAAGTCCTAAGGCTCCTCCTTTCTAAATTCTGCCTTTCTCCATAACTTCAGACCCCTCGACTCCCCTTTCTCCTCTGTGAAAATGATTCCCAAATCTGATTTCCCACCCCTTTCTCTCCTCAGCACTGTTTCTGTCTCCATCCACTTAACGGCTAATTCTTCCGATGATCTCAAATCCATCACCCAATTCAATGATCTCAACCACTGCTGCCCCAGAACAGCTGTCTTTTAATTTCCTGTTTTCTGTCACTAGTGTCCTCCATAAATGTCAGTTTTTATTTTCAGTAGTCCTTTCGACTTCTACCTCTCCCCATTGAGTTCACCATACACAGAACTGCCAGTTTGTCTACTTAAAATTTTGGTTTTCTGCTTTTTTCCTGAAATGCTGTCCACCCCTCCTCTGACATGTTGTTTTGCATCCATGATTCCTAAGGTCAGAAACCTTAGGGTGGCCAATACCTGTCTCAGAAAGTCCAAAATCCTGAACCATTTCCGGGTGACCTCGGAGTCAGTTGCCGACCTGTTTCTCCAGCTTCTTTGCCCATGGTTTGCTGTCACTGTGGAGGCGGCGTCACGACCCAGTCGTGCCGCGTGTTTGTCCTGTCTTCCTGCACTTTCAGTCCTGAGATGCTTTTACCTTCCAGCTCCGATCAGAGGCCTTCTCCACAAAGCCTCCCTGCAGCTCTCTGCTGGAGCCATTCCTGCAGGCCAGCCCACATGCTCGTTGCCTCGGGTCCAGGCCATGCTCTTACTGTACAAAGCAGGTCCGGGTGGTACCTTCCTCTCCATCCCCAGATCCCACTGATACTGAGCTCAGTTACTTGGCAGACCCAGCAAGCAGAGGTGGGATGCGTAGACACGCTTATCCATACGGCGTCTCATCCATATGAACACTGAATCAATCTATCTTCCCCCTTCCTTTTCTTTCTCCCGGTTTTTCTGCGGCAATAGCAGTTCTAAAGCAGCCTGGCTTCATCAGACTTGCAGAGAAGGTAGGGTGCTGTTCTCTGACTTTTGGCCAAAAACGGATGAAAATGAGATTCCTGTAAGTGTAATATTGTATCAATTCTCAGATGCACATTTTTTCCCCATTTGAATATCTGAAATCAGGATGCATTTTACAGCCAATGGAATATTTTTCTTTCCTGGTGGTGTACCAAAATGGAAGTGCATTTTATATTGGTAGTATGTATAACGGTGAAAAAAAGCACACAGGAAGGCATTTAAAATACATATAAAATGCAACTAGACAACAATTACTATTTGATATGAATATTAACAGTGCGAAAAATGAGATTTTGGAACATTGTTCTAGGCATGCATACTTTAGAGAAAATGGTTCCAGAACAGCATTCCAGCACATTCTCACAAGAGCAGCACTGTATGCATGTCTTATCTATTCCGCCATATTTTGTAAACAATTAGACTCAGAGGAAGATATATCTGGATATTCTCTGTGTAAAGGGCAACAGAGAATAGACGTAAAGCCCTATAAGCAGAAATTCTTAGCAGAAGGTTTGTGAAGAAAGCAACTGATGGATGGTCCCCGAGATAATGTGCAGGTGACAGTGATGGAATCCCCGGTGCTGGTGGCCTCCTACTACACGCTCGGCTCTGTGCGTACTCACCAGGACCATCTGGGTTATCAAGTAGGCACTCCGGGCATGGGTTGTGACATCAGAAGTGGCCGGATAGCTTGCTCGGGAGTTCGCCGCTGTAACTTTTATCCTTTCCTGATCGACGTCACACCTGCTCCCAGATCATGACCACCAGGGAGGTAGGAAGACCAGGGCCTTTCACTGTTCTCTGTCACTTCCTCATACCACTTCTCCCAACCCTTGGTGAGGCCCTTAACTTAGGTCACTACCTCTTCCTGGTCACCTTCTGTCCAAATGACTTAGGCAGTAAACTCCCTGGGCTGGTAACCTCTGGGTGGTGTGGGAGATGCTGAATGCAGTATGGTTACTCCCTCAATTATTAACCTTTGTAACTGTAAAAGCAGGGAGCTCTGAGTAACTGGAGAGGAAGGGCAGAGAGGGGTTTGAAAACACACCACACACACACACATGCACACGTGGTGAGTTTTCTCAGTGCCTTTGTCACATGGTTTTCTGTTCTGCTCTGTTTTCTCAACTCGACTGTTTTTGCAGTCCTAAGTGGGGCTGTTGCCAACTAGGTCCTGGATGCCTGGGCAGGGGACTGGCTCCGGCAAACTTTTCCTGTTTATGGAAGTGGCAAGGGAATTGTGGGTCCTTCTAAGGAGCTGATGGGACCGCAGTGATGGTGAAAACAACCAAAGCGTGAGAAGGCCATGTTGACACAGAAAGGCCTGAGGTCAGGGGACCACTCTGCACATACCAGCCCTTCCACGTGACATCCGCTGTGCACCCTCTACCCCTCTCGCTGGCACTGCTTGGTGAATGGAGGTCAGGGAATACTATTTCGAATGCTTAGAGAGGGACCGGAGGCTGCTGGATGGATCAACCTGCTTGTGGGAGGGCGAAGGAACAAAGGCATCGTCAAGGCTGCGCTGAACACAGATGCTGTTCTTTGACCTTCAGTCCCGTTGCTGCAACGCTCCTGGGTGTTTTATCTTTGCCAAAACCACAGTGGGAGGAAGCTACTGAGACAAAGAGGGGACGGTGGAGCCAATTTCTATTTCTAGCCTGTGGTTGACCCTGGCCGGTAACCTTGAGCAGGCCATTCACCCCTCCCTAGGGGGATTATGCTGGATTCCAACCTATGTCAAGGAACTCCTGTGAAAATTGATAAGTGGAGATTTTTTAAGTGCTTCGAGATCTTAGAAGAGATATACAAACAATACCCCTGTGTTTCGGCCAGCGTCATGGGCTACCCTTGAGGCCTGGCTCCCCGCGTACTCACTGTGCTCTCTCCTGGTTAGCAAGCCTAGGACACACTTAAGATTAGTAATAAAAATAGCAAACATTGATTAAGTGTTGACTATATGGTCGGCACTTCACAGCAACCCCATGAAGTACCACTGAAGAAAGTCCAGAGAGGTTAGGTAACGTCACATAGCCAGTCTGAGTCCAGAGTCTGCCCTCATCCATGATGTTGGAGCATCTTCAATAACCAGGTACTCATTATTAGTGAGCGCTTACTGTACGTTCTGCACGAGCCAAGTAGCATGAGATATGGAAGTGTACAAATAGACAGGAGACAGACAAAGGTTGGGTGCTAAGCTGGTGATACCGTAGTGCTTCTGGTGATCTGAAGAAAGAGGGATCAGTGTGGGCTGGACTTTTGGGAAAACTTCAGGGAGAGAATGAGTCTTGAGCCTTCCTAGGTGTTGGTTGTAGGAAACCAGGAACAAAGAAAGGATGACTTCAAGGTCAAATCTGGGACCTGCTGTGTACTCTATCTTGAACTGATTAGTAATGCACTTTGGCTCATAAAGTCTCTGCGATGCTCTGTACACGCTGTGCCCCTTTAACTGTCACAATGCTCTATGTCAATTATATCTCAAGTAAAAAAAAAAGAAACCTACCCAAATGCTTTAGGCCACAGAACACCTTTTTTAGAGCTTGTGTCAATAATTCATAGACTTCCAATTTTGGGAACCACTGATGTACAGGAAAGACCCTCACTGGCAACAGAAGTAGTTTACAGTTGTAAAGCAACTTCAAATAAGATTTGCTGAACATTCAATATAACTTCTGCTGTTGCAGAGCCGGCAGTCACCATCAGCGCTCTTTTGACGTTTGATTTTTTCACCCCCGATGTGCACCATCTTACTACTCTAGCAGCACTGCAAATATCTTAAATGCAAATACTTGGTTGGTATATCTTCTTAATTTTTAAAAAATTTATTGATTTTAGAGAGAGAGAGAGAAACATTGATTTATTGTTCCACGTATTGATACATTTGTTGGTTGATTCCTGCATGTGCCCTGACCAGGCATCGAACCTGCTACCTTGGCTCACTGGGACGATGCTCTCACCAACTGAGCTACCCAGTCAGGGCAGTTGGTATATCTTTTTATACCCCGTGGCTCCTAGCTTGTCCTTCGTCTAAAGAGGGTCAATAAATATGAGTACATGTTGGTTTGAAAACAGAGATCAGAGAGAAGAAAATAAAGAAGTAAACACCACACTTGAAATGATGGCAACTGTTGGCAAGCTGCAACTGGTTTTTTAGTTGTTAATTGCTACTCATCAGTAGGTACTCTTTGAAAGACTAGTAAATTGTTCAAAATGCAAAATAATGTACCTTTTTGTCATGGCCCTGTTTGGAGCTGCAGCTACAGTTAGAGAAGCAGGTTTGGGGTCTGACCCCTAGAATACCTCTTCTTTAATTAGCTTTGGCTGAACTGGGGGGTGACTGGGGTGCCTTCAGCCATGGACCTGGAGTCTGATTAAGCCTGAGAATCCCTGGATCAGCACAATGCCACTGCTTGCTACACAACTAGCCCAAGGGGTGTGGAAGTCTGCAATTAAAAGGGACACTTTTGGCCTCAGGTGTGGTACTCTGGCCAACACACGGCCCTCCCTGTCACTTTGGCCCCTGCGCCCAGGGTTGGAGAGAGTGCCATTTGAGAGGCTGGGGACTTTTAGGTTTTAAAGGCCTGTTAGTCTTCAAGTCAGGCTCTCCCCAACCTAACCCGTTCTGGGAGAAGCAATTCATAAACCACTTGGTGCTGACATCTCAGAGGTGCCCAGTGCAAACGGGCAGGGACTTCACTCCTGTTTTAGGAGAAAGGGTCAGGCGGTGGGGTAGAGATCTTGCACAGGATAAAGATATCTCTGACCACTGTAGCTTTGGCTACCAAAAGTTCTGGCTCTTGTGGGTGGAAAATTGATCTCGTTTCTTCTTTTTGTTTTTCTTGGTCGAATTCCCAGCGTGGGTCTTGCGGTGTTGTGCCCCGGTGTCAGGTCCGCCCAGGCCCAGTCCTCCCTGGCCCTGGAGATTCCTCTGCTGGCCTCTGGCCTCTGCCCTCCTCCCGCCCACCCCTGCCGGAAAGCCACAGCAGCTCCCTGGCACAGAGAGCCGGAGGCGGGTGGTGGCTCAGAGAGATTCCTGCAGAGCCCTACTGGGTGCCTGTGGCCACCTCCCCTCTGAGGAGCTTCCAGTTCAGGCAGCTATTTAGAAAAGACTGGAAGGAGGGGATAGAGAGCGACTCAAAGCCTTGAAATTGGATCTGTGGTTGTTTTTGTGCTAAAGCCAAATGCATTGCCGCCCACCACCTGGCCTGCCTGTGGCCTTGAAGCCAGGGTGCAGTGACCCCTGAGGAGCTGCTGGGCAGGTGGGGCTGGGTGCCCACATCGAGACTCCATCCATCCTCTTGGCTCACGATGCACTCGGGGACCCGGGCGCCCTCGCGCTGGCTTGCGCTGTGGATCTCCACGGGCAACTCTGAGCCCTGCCTTCGGTCTCCCATTTACTGCCCACTGACTCCACAGGGCTGTGCACACAGTGGGCCCCCAGTGAATGCTGCCGAAAGACGGGGCAGGAGTCGGGGGCCAGGGGGCTCTTTCCAAATCCAGTGTTGAGGGTCAAGTGTCCGAATCCTCACTTCCGTCCTTAATTTCTCCAATGCCTGCTATGGAGCCAGGGTGGGCACAGCTGCCATTCTGTATACCTTGCCAGGGTGCCGCCGGTCACACCCATTGGGGCAAAGAAAAGCTGCCCTGGGGGAGCTGCCGTGTGGAGGGCTTGGCCTGGGAGACTTTGGCCCCGCCCATCTGGCCACAGGCTATCTTTCTTGTGACTCCCCTTTCACCTGCCCAGCCTGACCATCTGGTCACCCTACTGTTATCCTGCCTGAAGGGGAAACACTATCTGGTGGGTGGCAGCCTCTCCCTTGAATTAAATCTTGAGGCCCAGCGTCAGGGGAAGCAGAGGGCCGAATCGGCAGGGCACAAACAGCACTGTCAGTGAGGCCAGGGGGCCTGGCTTCCCACCCAGGACAACTTGCGATCAGCTCCTGCAGCCCACGTGCTTCTAGAAACTTGCTAGGCCAAGCGCAAATGTTTGACCACTGCGTCCTCTGGGAGCCCCAACGATTTCAGCCTTGCTGGTGTAGGCAGCCGGGTGTGTTTTCAGAGTTCCTTTATTCCTAACACATAGAGGCCAGCTTTTGCTGTGATCTTCCCACCATATGCCAGTGCCATCCATGCATTATCTCATCTGACTCTCACGACAACTCTGCAAGGAAGGTTAGGTTATCATCCGAATTGTACGAATGGGCTAACTGAAATTAGAGAGGATAGCTAGCGTGTCTTGAGATTGCACAGCTGGCCTGTGGGACAGCTAATTGTCTGACCAAGGTGCCAGGCTTAACAACTACACTCCGGTCTCACGTATATAATGAGTTTCCTTTGCCCTGGATTAAAGCCTTTATATTTGACCAAATCTGGGTCATGTGTATAAGGACCTAGCACAGGGGGCAGCAAACTGTGGCATATGGGTCAAATCTAGCCATCACCTGCTTTTCTAAGGCCTGCACAAGAACATTTCTTTGCATTTATTTATTTTTTATTTTTTTCTCTTTGCATAAAGGATTGTTAAACACATACACACATACTAAACTGTACCCATAAAATGGTTAACATGGTAAAATATTTACCCGGCTAGGGCTTTAAATACTTTTCCAAAAAAATTGTGGTAAAAACACATAAAATATTTACCCATCTTAACCCATTCTTTTCTTTTTTTGGCTGTTGCAAAAAGCTTTGTTGTTTCCATTGGGTCCAATGTGTGGGAGAGGCTCCAGGATGGTGAACAGGAGGCCTAGTGGTTGCAGGGAGGGGCTCAGGCAGGAGCCAGACCCCAGGGGGACACACAGGGGCCCCTCAGAGGCCTCTGGGCTGCACAGGCTCCTCAAGGTCCTGGAGGGTGAGCCTTTCGAAGAGACACTCGCGCAGCCCAGCCGGGGGCCGGCCAGCCTGCGGAGGTGAGCCAGGTGTCGCCAGCTCCTCAATGGGTTTCACCTGCTCATCCAGGAAGTGGTTCTCCCGGAAGTCAGCGCTGAGGGTCTGTGCGGGCAGGACCCAGGGCAGGCAGATCCGCAAGGGCGTGGGTCAGGTTCTTCTCCAGAACCACGGCAGCTGCCTGCGGTGTCCTGAGTGTCACCCCACTTATTGTGGGATGGCCCCTGCATGTCCTGGAAGAGGGCGCAGCCACTTCGCTGGTTTTGCAGCTTTAAGAGATGCTGGGCGCCCTCGAGCGTCTCCTCCGCCAACTCTCGGAAGAAGCGGCCCCCGCCCTCCAGGCCACATCGTCAAGATGGAAACAGAAGCCCAGAGAGAGGTAGGCGTGGGAGGCCCGCAGATGCAGGCTGACCAGGCGGTGGACGGGGTTGCCACCTGCATGGAATAATTCGGATGAATTTGGGGGCCCCTGGTTGCTCGGCAATAAGGAGCTGGCTGGTCTCAGAGGCTGAGGATGACTGAGATGGTTCCGAAGGTGGTGACTGCGAAAGAGGTTGGAGGGCGGTCGGAGGCTGGAAGAAGGGGCGTCCCTGGGTCTTCCGTCCAAACGCTATCGAAGCAAGGGACAGATTTGGGGGACTGCGCGAGGCACTGCTGTGGCGTCACCATTCCTAACCGTAGAATTCGATAGTGTTAAGTATATTCACATCGTTGTGAAACAGACCTCAGAATTTTCTTCGTCTTGCAAAACTGAAACTCTCTACCCATTAAACAACATCTCTCCATTCTTCCTTCCCCCAGCCCCTGGCAGCCACCGTTCTACTTTCTGTTTCTATGAATTTGACTACTTTAGATACCTCATGTAAGTGGAATCTACAGTGTCGGTCTTTTTGTAACTGGCTTCTTTCATGTTGCCTAATGTTCTCGTGTTTCATGTTGTAGGATTTCCTTCCTTTTTAAGGCTGAATATTATTCCCTTGTATGGATATAGCACATTTTGTCTGTTTATCCATCAATGGACATTTGGGCTGCTTCCCTCTCTTGGCTACTGTGAATAGTGCTGCTGTGCCCCAGGATGGGCAAATATTTCTTTGAGATCCTGCTTCAATTCTTTTGGCTATATACTCAGAAATGGGATTGCTGAACCTGTTTTTCATTTTTGAGGAACCGCCATACTGTTTTCCACTGTAGTTGTACCCATTTCATAACTCTACCAACAGTGCCCCATGGTTGCAATTTCTCCACATCCTCACCGGCACTTGCTGTTTTCAGCGCATGCGTGTGCGTTTGTGTTTCGATAGTGACCATCCCAGTGGGCGTGAGGTGACCTCTCATTGTGGTTTGGATTTCCTTTTCCCTGATAATTAGTGATGTCGAACATCTTTTCATATGCTTGTTGGCCATTTGCACGTCGTCTTTGGAGACATGCCTATTCGAGTCCTGTGCCCATTCTTCAATTGGGTCCTCTGTGTTTTTTTTTGTTGTTGTTGTTGTTGCCAAGTTATGGAAGTTCTGTATATATTATGGGTATTAACCTTTTATCAAAGTTGTGACTTATGAATTTTTTCTCCCTTTTCATAGATTGCCTTTTTAATCTGTTGACTGTGTCCCTTGACCAACAAACGTTTTTGAGGTTACTGTCATCTCGTTGGTCTATATTGGCGTTTGCTGCTTGTGCTTGTGTCAGAGAACTCCAGTTGCAAACCCAGTGTCACGAATCTTTTCCAGGTGTTGTCTTCTGGGAGTTTTATAGTTTTGGGTATTCTACTGAAGTTTTTAAAGAATTTTGAGTTAATTTTTGTGTGTGGTATCAGGTAAGGGTCCACCTCATCCTTTTGCCTGTGGATATCCGGTTTTCCCAGCACCATTTTTTGAAGAGACTCTTTTCTCCCCCGCTGAGACGATGGTAAATTTTATGTTCTGTGTATTGTAACACGTTTAAAACTATATATAGTCTTTTTTTTAATCCTCACCTGAGTATATGTTTTATTTATTTGTTTCTTTAAATTGATTTTAGAGAGAGAAAGAGAGAGGAATGAAGAGTGAGAGAGGGAGGGAGAGAGAGAAGTATCCATGCGAGAGAGAAACATCTTATCAGTTGCCTTCCATGTGTGGTCCTACTGGGGAGTGAACCCACAACCTTTGGGTGCACAGGACAATGCTCCAACCAACTGAGCCCCCTGGCCAGAGCTTAACACAATTTTTTAAAGTAAAATAAAGAAGAAGAATACACAACAGAGACAGCATTTAGCCCTCAAAGCCTAAAATATCTACACAAAAACCCTTCACAGGAGTTTGTTGACACCTGAGCTACCACGCCACCGCGCCCTCTTGCACCCATGTTGTCTGGACTGACAGGAAGCCCTAGCATGACTGATGTCTGCCATTTCCTAGTTCTCCAATTCTCTTTGGACAAGGTCTCTTCCGAGAGGGCACTTAACAATTCAAAACTCAATGCATTCATTCTGTGCATGAAGATGGAGTAGCCCGTGGGGGTTTTAAATCCTTGACTGCACCTTCGGGTCTGTGTAAAGCCCGGGCCAGTTGCTTGGCAGGCCGGCCCATGGCCTGCTTCCTGACTCTCCTGGTTGTGAAATGAGGATGAGAAATGTCGGCCTTTGAAAGAGAGGGAAATGAAGGCGGGGAATCTGACCAAGTCTCACCAAGCCCTGGCAGGAAGCTCCGAAGCCTTCCTAGAAGGCAGAGCCGGCATGAATCACAATGCTATCATCTTAGCCAGCCTTCGAGCTCCTGGTCTACAGGTGTGAGATAGAGATGCCTGACCAGCAGAGACTGTCTGAGTGTCTTTTCACGTTTCCCGCGCTCTGCCCAGGTGGCAAATTCCCGGAGGCCTACGCTGGCTCCCATGGTTTACTTGTATGTTCTCTGAGCACTTGGTGCCGCACTGAGGGAGCAGGGCTCTTAGTGTTTGTTTACTGCCTGACTCTCGTGTTATGAAAAGACCCCGAATGGAAACAGGCCTTCAGGAAGCGTGTCTGAGAGTGTCTAGTGAAATGAGGGCCGTCTCTCTGCCTCCCCCGCAGAACAGCCTTAAGGCCCAGAGAGCCCGAGGGAGCTCCCTGGCAGGGCCCCGCTGCCCCAGGTGAGGGGTGCCAGTGGCCCAGGCCTGACCGCCCAGCTATTCCCTCCCCTCTGACTTCAGAAGTGCTTCCACACTCCCTGTGTTTTCAGCCTTCAGCTCTCTTTAGTCCTCCAGGAAACGTCAGGAGGGTTAATTATTTCTAGGGGCTGACTCAGACAGCGTTTTTCTGCCAAAGAATCCTGTCCGCCAAGCTCGGTCCTGCTGTTCCCCCCAGTAAGGGAGCCATTGTAAGCCTCGTCAGGGAGGACGCCCCACTGGCAGGGAGGCCCAGAGCCCCAGAGCTTGGGGTGGGGTCCAGACCTGACCCCCAGGGTGGGGCCGGTTGCTGGGCAAGTGGGGGAAGCCGTGTGTGAGACGCCGGCCCCAGAGCACTCTCACCGCCCGGCCGCCTTTCAGCCAGTCCCTGTGGGGCCACGGCTCGCCTTTCATTTTGTTGATTGGAGATTGTGTCCCTGAATAGCGCTTAATGTCTTTTAGAAATTATCTGTTCTTTTTCCCCCTTTTAAAAATTTCCCCTGCTTTCTCCATTTCATTTAGATTGTCACTGTGTCCCTAACTGCTGAAGGTGGATAATGGGACATCTGGGACATGGGGATGATCCTCAAGCACAAATGTCTGCCCGGAGAGGCCAAACTGGGGGCGAGAGGTGGGGAGGGATGGAGGGGTCTGGGGGAGGGAGGCCTGGGAGACGTTTTCTCTCAGATCAGTGTGAATGGGTGGGAAGTGGGGGCAGGGCACTGAAACCAAAGCAGAAGAGACTATGGAATCAGGGGAGCTGGGAATGGGGGTCTGAAAGGAATCTGAGGGATTGGCGTGACTGGGCGTTGGAGGAGAGCAATTCAAAGGATGAACTGTGCTTGAGAAACCCGGGACCAGAAGCCAGGTGTGGAAAAGGCAGAGTGAACAAGTCCAAGGGCCCGCTCCATGTCACCATTAGCTTTAACCTGCCCCCTGAACACTGCCGTGCGCAGGAAGGCATGCACCGTGCAGGGCAGACTCACCCCAAATCCACTCTCCTCTTAGGGTAGGATTGGACTTTCTGACCCACATACATTCCCCACCCCCACCCCTCACCCCCACCTTGCTCTAGGCCCTAAAGGGGAGTAAGGATTTTGGTAAAAG
>PVJD01015547.1:0-24496 GCA_004026545.1 Mormoops blainvillei
TTGGAGAACCTTCCCCCGATCTAGGAGGGCTTGCTGGGAAGAACAAAGACAAGATACCCACGGAGGTGTTCCCGGAAGATTCCCACCTGTCATTAATTATCTATCACAATGCGTTAGGTTTCCAGCCTCACCTGATAAATGCGAGATTTTTCCAAGTTATCGCTTTTATTAATAATGATCAAAAGTATCCAGCGATGTTTAATGAGTGTCTTTGGGAAGACAATTACCACAGCATCGAAAGCTGAGAATAATTCATTACCTGCTAACGATAAAAGCAGAATCTGCCTTAATAAAAAGTTTATAACTTCCGGCCTTAACAGGGTGGACTCCGCCCCTTTTTCTTGCTGTGAGCTTCCTTTAAGAGCAGAGAAGGTTATACGGCCTCACCTGTTCGGTTGGGGTACAGTGGAGAAGAGAGTAATGGGGGTACTTGGAATTTCCTGCAAGATCTTCGTTTTTGTTTATAAAGCATGAAGAGAGGACAGTCACTTCATCTGCTCATAGCACTTGTGATCTCGGTCACTCACTGGGGGTGTGGCTTTGTCCCGTTCTCTGTCATTGTCCCGTGCGTGCAGGGAAAAGGACGGAGCAGGGGGCCGAGCAGGGGGCGCAAGGTCAGGCGGCCTGGGCTGGCATCCCGCGTCTGCCAGTGAACCGCTGGGAGACCCAGTTTCCTGTTCTCATGCTGGCCCTCCAAGAGTGGCGATGAGAGCGATTGTGTCAACGAGCGGGCACCGAGGTGAATTTTCATCTGCTAGTCAGGCGTGGCCGCAAGGCGCCGGGTCTTGCGTGGGGTTGGAAGGGGCAGGCGGTGGCCCAGCGACTAATGCCAGCAGACGGTGACTCCGGGCTGCTCCCCTCTCTCTGCCGTTTCGCACGCACTTGGCAGTTTTCATTGTTATGAGACTAAACGCCAGGCCCTGTGTCAGCCAAAGGCCAGCAGGATGGATGGGCCAGGAGGTTTCTGTGACAGCTGCTGGGGTCCTGGAGCCAGCGAACCGGTAGTGACGTCCTCACAATGGCAAC
Source organism: Mormoops blainvillei (assembly GCA_004026545.1). NCBI lineage: Eukaryota > Metazoa > Chordata > Mammalia > Chiroptera > Mormoopidae > Mormoops > Mormoops blainvillei. Next base: position 1,027 of record PVJD01015547.1, read on the forward strand.
CGCTCTCACGGTCGGAGAGACTTGCGGTGGCTTGTGACAGTCCTGGCCCGAGGAAGGAGGGGGCCGCGCGCGAACCCACGCCATCTGGGCCTCCGGCTTCGCCACGAGCCCGCCGCGGCCTCCGCTCCCGAGCCGTGCAGAGCAGGCTGGCTGCCCAGGTGTGGCGGCCACGCCGAGACGCAGGCCTGGGGCCACGGCCCGGCTGCTCGATGCGTCCGTGCAGTGGGGTGTTCACGCGGTGAGCGGGCGTGGGCAGCTTTCTTCCACGAACCCGTCTCCTCGTTTGCACATTGAGTTTGACGCCAAATTCCTAGAAAGTATACGAAGGAGAAAGGGTGATCGTGGCTGTGAAAGTGCCCAGAAAGACAGAACGCACTGCCGACCCGCGGGATCCCTGCGACGGCACTGAGGGGCTGCACGCGCCTCCCGCCACCGCGGCTCCGTGGACACGGGGTGGGGGGGCCCGAGGCGGTCGGCCCGCCCTTCCTCCCAGCTCGCCTCGCTCGCAGCAGCCCTTTGTAGGACCGCACACCGTGGCCTTGGCCAACCGCTACCGGCCACAGTCCTTTCCACGGCGCCCACCGCCCCGGGCTGCGCAGTGGCTCAGGGAGGGGCGCCGAAGCTGACCAGCGCGGCCCCTTCCCGAGGACTTTGGAAGGCATTCCACCCTGGCTCTGACTGCACGGTTTGAAAGAGGCAGAATTCATTCCAGGAGTTACAGGACACCTGCGCGCTGTCCTATGTGCTGGGGAGAAGAGAAACGCGGCATCTGGGGGGCAGAACAATGAGACCCCTGGAGGGCCGGGAGGACAAAGGCAAGCCGGAGGCGGCGTCCAGGCAACGGGTGTTTCTGCGCCAGCTCCTCTGGCTCTAGAGACCCAGGCGCCCCCTATCGGTAGTTCCGAGAGTGTCCCTGTGTCCTCTCCGATGGCCCCTTTTTAATTCAGGTGCCAGTGGATCTTTGTTTACCGCAAGGAAAATCCTACCCAGTTCCTATCGAGCCAGAGCGCAGATATATCCCATCAGTACCCGCTGTGTGCCAGGCCCTGCCATAGGCGTTTGCTTTTAAGCTTCTTTTAAATTTTTTAATCAATATTGAACACGTGCATCCGTGTTATGTATAGTTCACCAACCTCAGGTGCACAGCAGGAGGGATTTTTATGTATGTGTGTCACACCCATGCAACCACTGACCGGACTGAGATATAAACGTTTCCCGCTCCCAGAGGTACCTTCGTACCAATTTCCAGTCAATCACAGTCAATTTCAAAGCCGCTTCATTGACTTAACCACAATTCTGACTTAATGGGCATTTTGGGTATGCTTCTACATTATCTCTCTGGTGCTTTTTTATTAAAAAAAAAAATTATAAAATTTTCATACATTCAGAAAAGCACAAAAATAATTACGTCCCTGAATTCAATTGCCAGGCTTAGTAAAACGTTATCATTTTGCCGTATTTGCTTTTTCTCTCATCTTTAATGTTTCTAGGTGTGGATTTATTTTTGGTTTTTAAAGAATTTTTTTTTATCAGTTTCAGGTTTCTTTAATCTGAGGATTCATGTATTTCATTACTTATAAAACGTTCTACCCATTCCCTCTTTCTCGTATGTTGGTTTTTCCCCTAACCTCTGTTGTGACTTACAGCACACATAGAAAAGTACAAAACAAAAAGGGTATAGCTCCATAATTTATCACAAATGTATCACAAATTTATCACTCGTGTACCCACCACCCAGGTCAAGAAATACAGCATTGCCGGCAGCCCCAGAAACTACCCGTTAGTCTCCTCTCCACCAGAATGAATCACTACATTGGCTCTTACAGTAATGACTTCTGGGATTTTCCTTCCAGTTTTACCACCCGAAGACGCATTGCTAAGTGCCAAAGTTTAATTTTTTTCTGTTCTGTGTTGTTCTTTCTTTCCTTTTCCTAAACATCACTTATTGTGAAAACCTGTTACTCCATAAGATCAATTAACCCTGGAGTAGTAATCTTTTTTTTCCTAGTAAACTTTACCACCCCCCCAACCCCCGCTGTTAGCATGGCAATACTTTTTTGAGTGATATTCCATTTTCTTAAGTAAATTTTTAATTTTAGAATAATTTTAGGTTTACAGAACAATTGGGAACAGAGTTCAAAGAGCTCCCTTACACATTACACTCCGTTTCTGCTGTTATTAACATCCTACATCATGACGGTACATTTATTACAAAGCACAGACTGGTATTGATGCATTATCGTCACTGAAGTGGTTCCTTTTATGGGGGCGCTGGGTGTGCTCCTCGATACCGGGGTCGCGCTGTGTCTGTGCCCCCTCGGCAGGCAGCTAGAGTATATGAGCGTGTCCTAAACCATGGGCACATACATACCTACAGTCACTTCTGCATCCGTCCACCTGGATGTATAGTAAACGAAACGTGAATTCATGCTGCCTCACTCTGACCCAGCATCAATTGTTCATTCTAGCTTCACTGCCTCGCATATTTGTAATGTTCTCTGACAGGGAAAATCCTGGCTCCCATGATCCGCCTTTTATTAACTTATTTATTCAACCTTAGGATGCATGTAATGCAGTCTCGGAATTGGTCAATTGTACTTTTGGAAGAAACAAATTTACCGGAGTGCTATGTTTATTCATGGCTCTTTCCGTCTTCAGCCTTGCAGTTTTCAGTCAAAACAGTTTTCCAGAATGTGTTCGGTCAGCTCTTCCTTCACCCCCCTTTTATTTCTGTTATGCTGCACCTTGTAGCTTGGTGATATTCATCTGCTACAGTCTGCGTTTTATTCCGGGAGGTCCACTGACATTGCGGTTGACTTAAAAAAATTTCTGCACACATTGAAGTTCATTGTGATGGAACGTTTTATGGGTTTTGGCAAACGCAGAGAGCTATGTCTCCACCACCCCAGTTATGGACGGAATGGCTGTTTATATCTGTATTTGAATTTCTATAGGGCTTCATCTTATATGTAGTCCTTTGTGTCTTGTTTCTTTCACTCAAAATTGCTTGCAAACGTCATCCATGCTGTTGTATATAACTATAGTTACTTTCTATAATTTTCCACAATGTTTTGTTTTTTGATATACTACTATTTCTCCATTCTCCTTATGGTGGCCATTTGGGTCGTTTCCAGTTTGGGGCTATTTTTTTAAATTCAGCTATGAACTCTTCTCACATATGCAGTCTGTCCAGAAAGTATCCAGTCATGTACTACGAAAAATAGAGACATTTACTGAAGAAGATACTAGATACAAGAAACATTGTACATAGGACAACAACACCTCGATCCCCTTCAAAGTAGGCACTTTGGGACCTCACACCGTTCTCCCAGCATGTCTTCCACTGTTCAAAATTCTCTGCAAAATCCTTTGTTGGAATTGCCATCAGCTGCCCTGTCATATTTTCCTGAATCTCATCAATGGTCTGACATCCCTTCCCTTTCAAAGGTGATTTTAGTTTGGGGGAAAGGCCAGAAGTCTCAGGGCACCACACCTGGGCTGTAGGAGGGCTGAGTCACCTGGGTGACTTGATGTTTTGCCAAAAAACTCTGCACGAGACATGATGCGTGAGCGGGCGCATTGTTGTGATGAAGCTGCCGATCACCGGTGGCCCACAGCCGCGGCCTCCTGAATCATCCGAATAGTTTCCGCAGAGGATTGTGCAAGCTTAACGCAAAATTTGATGCAGATTCATTGCCGTACTTGCTCAGTCACTTTGAATGTGACAGCCACACAGTATACATGCTCAAGCCAGGGTGTCTACTGCCCCCACTGACTGGTACAGTGAAGGCGTCATTGTTCACACGTGCGCATCCCAGTCCACTCCCCTTGGCTGCCAGGTGACATCGATGTCGTGCAAACCGTTCTCATTATATTAACGATGGCTGCACATTTTCCAGACAGGCCTTGAAGGTCTCCTGCTGGACATATGTAAGCAGGACTGCTGTGTCACCAAGCTCGCACATTTTCTGCCCTCACTTCTGGGGATTTTCCTGTCTTTGGCATTCTGTATTTTTAAGTAATTATTTTGTATTTAGCATGTCTAAATATTTGTAGATGGAGAGATTTCATATTAAGTCCATCACCTTCCAAAACCATAACTATCCCTTTAATCCTCACAACAACTATCTGATATAAAGGGACTGGTGTTTCCACTTAACGCGTTAGGAAATTGGGGGTCAGGAAAGGGAATCAGTTCGCCTGGCGTCCTTCCTAGTAAGTCATGCAGCTGAGAATTGAATCCGGTTAGCTCTGTCTCCCGAATTTGGGCTTTCCCCACTCTTTCCAATCTACAAACCCAGAGGCGGATTAAGGTCGGTTGAGGCTCCGGGCGCAGAAGAAAACTGGGCCCCTTAAAAAAAAGAGAGAGAGAGAGACAGGGAAAATAAGAATACGTGCCTTCAGAAGTCGGGGCCTGGGGCATGCGCCCGGTGCACCTGCCGTTAAATCCGTCTGTGTTAACAGAACCCTCCCCAATCCTGACCCAAAGGCGTGACCTAAATTTAAAATTTTCTTCTCTCTCGCTCTTACGCTGTTCATCTTATAACTCTGTCTCCTTGGCCTGGAAATATAGGCCCATGTCGGCCCCCTCCACCACTGGCGAGGCTCCCAAGCGACTTCTGCCTAACTCTGTGTGGCTCTCGCGCCTTCGGCCTTTCACACAGGGGATGGGGGTTAGGATGATAAAGGAGAGGGAGCAGGGGAAAGGAGGGAGACAGAGGAGACGTTGAGCCATCAATCCCGCCTCCCTCCAGCCCAGGGGATGCGGTCAAGCTTAGGACACCAGTGCCAGCTGCCATTTTGCCAGGGGAGTGAATGCCACGCTGTCCCCAGTCCTAGGGATCCGAGGTTCTGAATCCCTCCAGTCGCCTCATCAGCGGCACCCTTTAATGTGCCACTACTGATGCCGCGCTGGGAAGTCTTCGTTGGCAACGAAGGCCACTCCCAAATGTCCCCTGGGTGTGCGCCCTCCGTGTGCAGTCTGCTCGGAAGTGATGACTTCATCCTCCGTGGATATAACAAAGCCTTGGGCCATTTTTGTCGGTCTTTACCCTTCCTGTCTCAGACAGCCGTGTTCTCTGCCTGGTTCAAGGCTTTATGTGGGAGGGGCTTTTGGTTAAAGCTGAAAAAAAAAAAAAAGGCATATCTGCCGCTCTTTTCCCTGAAAGAAAAAGTGAGTGATACCTTTTCTCAAACCCAGACACACACCTAACTCTCCACTGTAAAGTATGGGAGTGGACATCCAGTGCAGTGAACACGGGGTGGGGGGGTAGGGGTCGGGGGGTGGCATGAGAGCCGCTTCTACAAATCTTGCAGAGAATCTGGCGAAACAGGACCCCAAGGATCACAATTCATGACCCGTTGGCCAGCATGGCCAAGCGCAGGCCGCAAAAGCCGCCTATACTCTGGGTTACACCGTGGAGTGGCCGCTGAGACAGGGTTCAGCGGGGAGAGGGAGAAATGCTGCCCTGCCAAGAGCAACTGTGTCAGAACAGTGGGGAAGCCGTGGCGTCAGCGCCCCTGCCGCACGACAGGGAACCCAGATTAAAGCAGATGCCCGAACCAACATGCGACGCACTGGGTGAGGCCAGGGCTGAAGGTGCTACTTCACCATGAGCCAAAGAGATTCCCCAGCCGTAGTCCTGTCCCACGCAGAGAGCGAGTGAGAAGTGGGGACCGTGGATCGGAACCGGATCTGCCTGACCGCACCCAGCGACCTTCCAGCCCCGCATGGTCCTTTCGCACAGTCAGCTGAGCGACTACACCCCCGCATTGAAAGAGGAGTAGTCACCAAAGAGAAACCCACATCTGTGCAAAGAAACTTCAGGGATAAGAGGGATAAGGTTGACGACGGTCAAGGGACAGGTGGGGCAGCCTAGCGGGGCTGTGCCATGAGGCGGGTGAAAACTATGTCAGGTGACCTTCGCCCACGCGCTCAAGGAAGAGAAGGAGGAAGGAGAAGGGAATAAAAATGAGTTGGAAGACACGGGGAAATAAATTTAAAAAGAAAAGAGAACCGATCGGTATTGAGAAATAAGGGAAAAGGAGGAATAAAAGAGAGGGTGAGGGCGTGTGCCTGAGCTCACGTCCCGCCCCGCTGCCCGGTGGTTGGGTGGCCTTCAGTAAATGAGTCCCCTGTCTGTGTCTCAGACGCCCCGTCTGCAAACAGAGACACTAACAGCACCCAAGCCATAAAATAGTTGTGAGGATGACGATAATAAACACGTGTAAAAACAGAACAAACAGTTCCTGGCCACTAGCGAGTGTTACGTAATTGTTATTGTTATTTCCCTTCTCTTTATTATTTCAAAAGGAGGCCAAATTCTAATAATCAGAAGCTAGGAGGAGAGAACTGCCCAAAACATAAACTTGGTTGTTTTTTTTTTTGAGAAACTCACATATAATGAAATGAAAGAAAAATGTTACTTATGAAGGACAAAAACAGATGGGAAAAACTGAATAAGAACCCTGGCACATATATTAAAGATTCAAGAATATAGACTTTTATTATAGCTAAACTTATTTTTCTCTTCTACTTGTTCTTTTTTTCTTCTTCATGGGCTTCAATGATGAAAATAGCATCCATAAGTATAGAAGAAAACTTGCCTAAAATAAAGATTCCATTGAATAGGCAAATTGAAAGGATTTACTCTGCCCCAGAACGAATAAAGAGAAAATGACTAAAACGAAGATGTATCATAGTAATGCTTCTGGGCTTCAAAAATACAGAGAAAAAAAATTTAATGGGTATTCAGGCCAAAAAACCAAATCACCAATGAAAGAGAAAATAAGGCTGCCCTCGGATTTTGCACGGCATCTTTAGTGCTTAAAGGAAACAGGGAAATACGGCTTCAAAGGCCGTAGGCGAAGAAGTCAGGCGGTTTTCACTAGGAGATGCTGTGTTTACAAGGCCCATCGCATCTCGAGAGCTTATAACCAGGAGAGTTTACTCCCTGCTCACAGCAATCTTGACTACAGCATCTCTTGGTCAACCTCCTATTCTCCATGAATTGCCTGCATTCTAGTATTTTCTTCATCCCAGTATCTAGGCTGAAAGGGCAGCCGCTATCTGGGAGATTCCATTCTCACAGAAGAGATAAAAGAACAAAAGAACTGGTGGACACACAGAATAACTCTTTAATCTTCTGCTCAGAACTGGCCTATGGCTCTTGTGCTCACATTTGATTGACCAATGTGAGTCACGTGACCAAGGGGCGTGAGACCTACATCCCACATACTATGCAACACGGCACATCACGTGACACACGACTGACGCAAGGATGTGTAATCCTCTTACGGGGAAGGCAGCTACTGTTTGGCAACTAATACCAGTATCTCTTCCCAATGTCCCCTAGGAACAATTTTATTTCTCGCTAAGCTGTCACCCGCGAAAAGGGCAAGAGATGATTATCTTTAAAGATGTAATAATTCTGAGAATGTAATTGTCGTAAGCTCTTCTTAGAAAAAAATGACAAATATTAAGCCATGTTTCCATTTAAATTGTGGAGCTGAGGCTAGCAACACTGAGAAATATAGTTACCAGTAGACAATGTAAATGTTATAAACTGTGGCAATGCGGTAACAATAATACACATTTAATCATTAGACCCAGAAAGGGAAGCAAAGCGGGAGGGGGCAGATTTCCTCCTCTTTCAAACCTGGTGCCACGAGATGTGGCTCAGAGACAAAGCAAGTGATGGGTGGCGTATAAATACATTCCTGAAAGGTATAAAGGTGACGATTGAAAGCGCGCAATCACAATATGACCATTAAAACTGATCAATGAGATGAGATGGGAGGAAGTGGGGACATGAGCCGTATTCACTCTCTCATGGCTCGGAGTAGAGAATCCACAGGTGCCCTCGGACGATGACGACTTTGGGTTTAAACATTGTCCTGGTTTCTCACAAAGCACAACTTCGGGCAAAGCTTTATGGAGTATGATTGGTTAGGGATTTTCCACCTCGGTAAGTAGGAGTGGAGGACAAAGAAAATGACACAGGGAAGAAGGAAAACCAGTAAGATTTATAACCAAGCCGCCTGCCATTAAGCAAAAGTGGGTCCTCCATCTCCCGCAGTGGCACTTGGGGATGCCATGTAAACTGTGTGGCAAGTGTCTCCCTAACCCCCAAATTCATTTGTTAAAGTCCTCACCCTCGGCACATCAGACTACGGCTGTATTTAGAGATGAGGCCTTTAAAGAGGTAATAAGTTTCAAATGAAGTCATGCAAATGGGTCCTAATCCAACATGGCTCTAGAAGAAGAGGGCGTTGGGACACAGACCCAGGAGTGACCACGTGAGGACACAGCAAACAATGCAGCCGTTTGCAAACCGAGGAGAAAGGCATTAGCAGGAACAAAACCTGCAGACGGCTTGCTCCTGGACTTCCAGCTTCTAGAGCTGTGGGGAAATAAACTCCTGTGGTTTGAGACACCCAGTCTGAGGGCTTTCTTACAGCAGCTCGAGCAGACTGACACACTGTTTCAGGACAGCCTGTCCAGGGAGAGAAACTGGGAAGACTTTATCCACAAACATTGGTCGACGGTTCCCTCCACGGAACGGTCGCACCCCTGCACTTCTGTGTTGTACTTGTGCGGATGCCACTTGGGGGTCTCCTGATGTCCCATGTATCGGCCTCGATAGGATAGATCTGGGGAGGCAAGGGGGCGGGGGGCACTGTCGGGTGGCACCTGCGTGAGGTCGGTCGTTCCAGCGATACCTGTGGAACGAGAGGCAGGTGAGGTTGAGAGGACCTGAAGCGGTGCATCAAGGACACTAGTACCAGCTGTGAGGTGGAAAATGCAACCATTAAGAGAAATAAAAACAGGTTCTAAACCTTCCGAATTACCAGAAGGGAAACATTTGAAAGGAAATAAATAAAACAGCTCTGTAACCCAACGTTTGAAAAGCAAACGAAAAGAAGTATTCAGAGTGAAAAAGAAGAACATAAAAACGATGACAAGAAAAAGAGCAAACGTGAATGTCTTATTTGTAATTGCAAATGGCATAAACACTCCTATTAAAGAAAACGTCTGAGTTTCAGATTGCTTCAAAAGCAATGACAAATTATATGCAGTCGACAAGAGCGTCTAAAACCAAGTGCCACAGACAGATGCAAAAAAGGATGTCTGGGTCCATATCTGAAAACTGCAACAAAAGGAAAGCAAAAGTCGAAGTCTTAATATCAGAGAAGGTTGAATTTAAGGCCAAAAGCATTAAACGAAAAGCTAAGATGAGCCTTTTATACTGTAAAGTTTACAGTCCTCAGTGATCTATTTTCAGTATTTTAAAATCCAAACATGACAGTAAAACGCATAGAAGAAAAACAACAGAAAATAAAAGTAAAACAGAGAAACACAACTGTAATAGGTAACTTCGTTTTTAAGTCTGTGATAGATCAAATAGATGAAAAAAGTGTGCCTAAAATTAATGTAGTAACTAATCAAACAAAACAAATAAACTATAATGAGTTAAACTATGTAACTACATCACAACAACGGTTAACACACTCCCCCAACCCCTGAAATATTTGTTGGGACATTTATTAAATTGTTCATATGGGATATCAGATCACAGATAATCCAGAGTAGAAATTATAAAGACACTCCCTGACTATAATTTGATAACATCAGAGAACTATAACTGAAATATAACCCTAACAATAATGTGTCACATAAAAACCTCAAAGACTCTTGCTGACCTATCAGGAAATTCAAAGCGAAATTGCCGGGTATTTTACAGACCAGAACAATTAAAATCCTGTGCATCTTACCTGATGGACTACAATGAGCTCAATGCTCAGAAGAAAAGACGTGATCTTAAATACTTACATTATTCATCTAAGAAATAAAAATTAATGAAATTCATTCCCCAAAGCTAGGAAAAACAGGAACAAAATTAGCTTAAGAAAAGCAAAAGAAGGAACTGCCAAAGATGAGGACAGAAAATAATGAATTAAAAGCAGCAGACCTAATAAATAAACGCGAGGGCTGGTGCTTCCGGGAGAAAAAGCAATACAGTAAGTAAACTGCTCACTAACCTAATTAAGAAAGAAAAACTGCAAATATGTTAAATTAGAAACAAGAGTAAGAGAAATCTCCGGAGATAAAACGAGGATATAGAAATTACAGTGGAGAGAGAGAATCAAAATGACTAGTTTCCTCGACCAAGTCTCCTACAACGACGTTTCCTACCGCCACCTCCACTATGGTCACATTCGTACTCCCACCGTCATGGGCCACCGTGGTCATCTTCGATGCTAAAACTGTTGCAAGTGTCCCAGCCCTGGAGCCCCGTAAAGGGTTCCAATCGGCGACGACCCCGCCCTGTTAACTGTGCATCTCCACTCGCTTCCTGACTTCCCTTTCCTGACAACCATCAGCTCCTTGCCTCACATACTCGTCCTCTTGTCTAAGGAAACCTGGGCCACTGTCGACCCAGCACCCACCTCTCGGTGCCTCCGCTAGGCAGCCAGACGTTGCTCACTGCTCGAGAGCATCATGCAAGGGTGGCTGGGACGGGCAGGGTTGTTAATCCCTTTAAGGAGCGTGTACACGCATGTGTGAGCATGCACATACACTAGTGTGTGCCTTTGGAACAGCCAGAAGTGCCCTGGCTGATTTCAGAAGTCACACGTGGTTTAAGAAAAAAATAGATTGTTCTGGGACACGCCAGGGGTGTCCGACCCGTGGCCCGTGGACCACATGCAGCCCAGGTTGGCGATGAACGCGGCCCAACACAAAATCGTAAATGCGCTTGACACATTATGAGATTTTTTTTGTGATTACGCGTTACGATGTATTTAATATGTGGCCCAAGACAACTCCTCTTCTCCCAGTGTGGCCCAGAAACACCAAAAGATTGGACACCCCTGTTCAGCCAGTCTCCAAGGTGGTACCCGGGATCCCGCCTCTTGGTATTCGTGTCCTGTAGAGTCCCCTCCGCGTAGTGACAGGGGTCAGTCTGTATGACCAATGAATACTTTGGAGCTTATGTTGGTATATCGGTCTCAGAACTAGGTTCTAAAGAGATTATAAAAGGCATTGTGGCTTCAGGGTGAGCGCTCCGTGTGTGCCTCTCTCTCATTGCTCGTTCTGGGGGAAGCCGGCCGCCAGGTCATAGCATCCCTACAGAGAGGCCCATGCGAGGAGGAGCCGACATCCCCTTCCAACAGCCACAGGGGTGAGTCTGGAAGTGAGCCCTGCAGCCTCCTCGGTGGCGCCCCAGGGGACTGCGGCTCTAGCTGTTATCCTCACTGTGGCGTGGTGAGCGTCTGAGTGACAGCCACCCCGCTGAGCCGCTGCCAACCTCCTGACTCACAGAAACTGCGAGGAAACAAATGTACATTGTTCTAAGCTGCTAAGTTTGGGGATAATTTGTTACATCATACCAGAGAACTAACACTCAGGAATACAGTGTGGGGTTTGGGGGTCATGGGGGTTTCCTGCGCTTACGGGGCTGCGCAGACGCTGCAGCTAACTTGGCAACACCCAGAAGGTTGAGTCCAGAAGCCACAGCCGTCAGTGGTGGGGCAGTATGTCCACACGTGGGCTGTCGCGGGGAAATGAGGTGTCCCCTGTACGTGCCCTGAGGCTGACACCTGCCCCTCAAGTGTGTGTGACACTGTCTTCTGATGTCAAGGTCAGCCTTGGAGGGGGAAGCCCTTCCTATATTCACAAATTGTTGACCTCTCTCTCTCTTCTGCACACACACACACACATGCACATGCACACACTTTTTCTGGCTGGTTTATTTAAAGTAAATTGCAGACACGAGGACACTTCACCACCTAAGAACAAGGACATTCCCTTATGCAACCACGCCACCATTATCAAACGAATGAACTTATCATCCACATTTCACAAACTAATGTCATCTGTAGCATATAGTCCATGTTTAAATTTCTCCCACTGTCCCCAAACTGTCACTCTTAGCTTAGGTTTTCCTGAAAAGCGATCTTGAGACAACTGCCTTAGAGCACGTGTCTGTGAAAGGAAATCGCAGGAAGCAGGAATGACAGAGAGGAAGAGGGAATTCTGGGAGGGTCTGAGGAAACTGGCCTTACTCAGTTAGCAGGTGACTAGCGTTTGATCCTGAAGAAAGCCCTTGACCTGGGAGTGATGGCGCACGGCTTTGACCACGAAGGACCAGTCGCCAAGACACCTGGGTCTTCAGCACCCCTTGTCTGGGCAAGGGCTGCAGGTATAAAACCCTCCTCAGGGACTCGGCCTCCTGCCCAGGTAAAGTAACAGAAAGAGGAATGACAGGAGGGTGGATGGGGGTAGTGAGTGGCCTTCGTGACCCACTGCTGGCCATGGACACCCCGGGCTGCAGACTGCAGTCACACAACCTCCGTCTGGGCTGGCGAGTCAACTTCTCATCATGGCCAGCACCTTTGGTGACTCCTGACATCTCTGCTGCTACCTGCCCACGGACAGGTGTTCTCTTACCTCGAAAGACTTGTTTTAAAATCTGTTGATCCTCGGGGAAGTATCTCAATACACTGATGTGCCTGTTTGTAATGTTGCTCATGTTTTGTAACTAATAATAAATAATGCATTTGCAAATTATTCTACTCAAAATAATAAAAATTGAAGAGAATTCAAGGTTACCGTTGTCGTAGTCTTACTTACTTGCAAGAAAGATGTGCTTTCTGGCATAGAAAATGGTAAAAATTTTGGCTGTGAGATGGAAATTACACATGAGAATTTGTCTGTGTTAAGCCTGGTGGGGGGGAATGTGACAAAGAACTGGCATCTTAATGAATTAGTGGATTGGTCCCTGGGTGCCAGTGGTCAGAGGTCGTAAACCTCCAGGGAACTGACTGCTAAAAGATTCTGGGAGGACCCCCCCACTCCGCCCCGTATCCGGGAAATCAGTTTAGGAAGCAGGCGGCCAGGCTTGTAGGCGTGAAAAGTCGGAGCATGGCTTGCGCACAAAAGCTGCGGAATGGCCGTGGGCCTCACAATTGATCCTTACTTAATAAGTATCTGGGGTCAGGTATTGCTTTCGTGATGGTCTCTGTGGGTGTCCTTGGTCCACCATGCTGCTCAGCGCCATGGAAGCCAAGTTAGAAGTCAGGGTGACTAAGCATTCTTGTTTGCCTGAGGCTGTCCTGGCGTTAGCATGGAAGTCTCACATCCCTGGGAGCCCCTCAGTCCCAGGGCAAACGGGGGTGGCTGGTCACGCTGGTCAGCCTATAACCTGCTCAGATCTGAGAAAGCCACTTCTTACCTGGGAGTTACGTTGCACTCTGTCAGCCCGCGTCAGTCTCTGAGTTTGCAAGGGGGAAGTATGGCCGCCGAAGTGGGACAGAGTGGGAGATGCTGGCTCACCTGCAGCCCAGTCCGCACCTCACCTGCATGATATCTGGAAAGTTCTCTGGGCCCGTGTGCTCGCAAGCATGTGTGGCCATGTAGCTGCAAACTGCCTTGCAGTCTGGACCCCTTTTCTCCACTAAAATAGCGTTTCTTGCGCTTACGGGTGTTCTACTGATTTCCAAACGGCGGCGTCCTCGCTGTTGTCATCCCACACCACTCATCCGTCATGCACGAAATCCACAGGGACGAATCTGTGGGTGAACTATTAAAATTCGTGAGTAAACTGTTCTAGGCTTCTGGGTTCAAGGCCAACAGAAGTCAAATTGTATTTCTCTATTCTGGCAACACACAACCAGGAAAATAAATTTACAGATCGTGTTTATCATAACATCGAAGCCTACCAAACGCCTAGAAAAATAGCTAACAATAAATTTAAGATGTTTAAGAAGGTAACCTCTAAGGCCAGAGATTCTTAAACTTTAATGTGCATGAGCGTTATCTGGAACGTTTATTAAAACTCAAGTCCAGAGATCCTGATAAAGCAGGCTTGCCGTGGGGGTGGGGAACGTGTCCACCTAACAAGGGGCCGGGCGATGCTGGCACCGTAGGACAATGGACCACATCTTGGTCTCCACTGTCTTGCTGGTTTTCTCATTCTCTACCCACCCCACGACCTGGGAGCCCCCGGGGACCCTGTCCTCAGTCCTTAGATCTTTTTGCACCCTCCCCTCCCTCGGTCACATATCCACCCACACCCACATGCCGTCATGGCTGCTCCGTCTGTATCCCCAGCCCAGGGATCTCTCAGGAGCTCTGGGGTCATGTCTCGGTCTACCTCCTGACACCTCCGCCTGACTGCTCCACGGCCTCGTCACACTGTGTGGCCAAAGCTGAGCTCACTTTGATCTCCCAGAACCTGCTCCTCCCACTAGCACCAATTCTTTCCCAAGACGGCAACTTCCGCCTCATCCATCTGGTCACCCAGACAAGAGGCTGGGGCACCAGCCCTGGCGCCTTCTCCTCCCCAAGTCCTACCTCGCTTCTAGAGGAATAGTGTGTGGGGGTGGCAGGAGGCCTGGCTAGCCCTGGGCACTGCCCATACCCCCGCCCCCCCGCCGCCCCACTGCACTGAGAGTGAGGTGATCACTAACCACAACGCTGGGAACAGAAGAAACAAACCCCCGGGTGTGCGTCCGCATCGCGTGGGGAAGGAGTCCTGCCCCCGAGCCCACCGCATGGGGGCAGCAGCCGGAGGGGGGCATGGGCTTTAAGGAAAACGGGGCGACGCTTGGCCCTTGCCCTCGCTCTCCAGTATGATGTGGTTTTCTTCCTCTCGCAGGGGGAGGTCAGGGAGAAGGGTGAGGACTTTTCCCCCAGTCCCGCCCCGTCCTGGGGCGTAGAATGGAAGCCCCCTCTCCTCGTGGAAACAACACGAAGAGAAGAGGATGATAAGAAGCCCATTCCACAAAGGTCCTGGATGTCTTTCAGTGACTCTCCGTCCTGCTCTGACCCTCAGTTTCCCCATCCGTGAATACAGGCCTTTAGAACAAAGGTTGTGAAGGTCTTCCAAGCTTTAAGATCCAATTAAATCCTATGAATATGAAAAGGATGTGTTTCTGCAGCTTTTCCAGCTGTGAGCCTGCAGGTAATTTGTCATTTAATTACTCCAGGAGGAGCTGGCAGCCCAGTCCTCTCCAGGGCCCAGAGGGGGCTTCGGCAAAGATCAGTGCGGCTTGCATCCTACCTGGCTGAGAAATGAGAGGCGTCGGAGCACAGCACGGTGCAGCGTCTGACAAAAACAAAAGGAAGACCGCCTTTCAGCCACGCCTTTGTCCCATAGGTCTGAGTATCAGGTGAGAACTGCGGGCCTTATGGGGAGGGGTGGGGGGGGCGGCTGGAACCCACACAGCCCTGGCGGCCAGCGAGGTCACAATGTAACAAGAAAATTAAAGTGTGGGGACACCGGCTGCTAACAAAAATACAGAGTATTTAGGGCCAAAAGAAAGATGGCACCGGGCGGGGGTCCCCACTCCAGGTCAATGCTGGACGGAAAGAAGCAAGTGTCACTAGGTAGGGGCAGAGCGGGGGAGGCTTCTTGGAGAAGGTGGAATTTTAACCAGCTCCCGGGAGGTAGAAAGGCCCAGACCCTGCAGAGGTCGGCTAAGGGGGTGTTTTCCAGGGAGAGGACATATGGCGTGAGCCAGGACTGGAGACGAGTTTACTTTGTTCAGAATTTCAAATAAATGTGATCATACAGGATGCACTCTTTTGTGTTTGGCTTATTTCATTGAGCATATCGTTTTTGGATATTTATCCACACTGCGGCCTATCTCAACTGATTTTTTGAAAAATGATCGCTGAGTGGTACTTCATCGTGCGGCTGTAACGTTGTTGATCAGGCCTCAGTGACGGACATCTGTGTTGCTCCTAGGTTTTGACTATCATGAAAAGCCGATGAGTGTGTCTTGTAGAAGGCTTTCTGTGGACACGGGTTTTTATTTCTCCTGGCTAAACACCTATGAGTGAAATGTCAGGTCCAGCTGTCAGTCTTCCAGAGTGGCTCCTGGCCCCTTCGGCCTAGGAATGTCCCTGTGTCTCTGAAGTAACTGGACACACATTTTCAAAAGCAGGAGTCCCTCCGTCTGGGCTCCTCTGATCCTAGGCGCCAATGACTAACCCCTGAAAACGGTCAAACGAGCTCTAAAATTAAGTCTCTTTGCGATCTGCACATCCGGCTGTCGGGCTTAAACCCAAACCTCCCCCAGAATGAAGCTCTCTCCAGGAAGAGCTGGTAATTTGGTGCCACCTCCTTGAAGACTGTCTCTGCCCAAGATTTAGCCTCTTCGGGGACCTGTCAGGCATGCGAGTTACAGACAGGGAAGTTCGAGCGCAGCCGGTCAGCTCCGAGTGGGCACTTCCCTTAAGGCTTTGTGAACTGGCCGGAGAGTGGAGGAGGCCTCTCCTGCCAGCCTGGATTTTGGACAGAGCTGACCGTACACCTCCTGCTTCCTGGGTTCTCACCCAGAGTCTCAGAGACCAAAGTCCCTCAGAGTTCACGGTCTTGTCCAGTTTACAAACGGAAGCTGAAAAGGGGAGGAAGTAGACGTTTGGAGGAAAGAATGGTGCTGTCCACGGTCACCCAGAGAGGGCCCTGCCAAGCCGCGATCCCCCAACCCTCCTCCCCCTCTGGGTGTCTCTTCCTCAGGTTGCTTCTAAAACTGTAGAGCTCAACTCCTCTCAACTTAACAGTCAGGGGGTTCCCGCAGTGCCGAGGCTTAAACCCAGACCCAGCTCTGAATCAAAGCTCCCCTCCTGCACAGTGGTGCTTCCTTCTGCCCACACCTAAAAGCGACGCCCGGTGGCTGAGGGAGGCCTGGGCAGTGGTGAGGGGAAGTGCTCGAGGCGCCTCTCACTGCCACAGGCTCCCTCACCTGCAGCCCTTCGGCGAGGGCCAACTCTGGTGTCCCCTAGATCCCCTTACTCCCACCCCAGAGGAGGTTCCAGAAGCCTGGGCTCCCTCCAGCACCAGACAGAAACAGAAGCAGACGTGCAGCCCTAGAGCCCCAGGGCTGTGCCCAGAACCTAGTCCCTCTGTGGCCTTCTGGGAATGATGAGCGCTTTTTACCTGTGACCTGGAGCACAGGTGGGTTCCCGACGAGCCAGCCCTGAGGCAAATCCCAGTGCCCAGGGTAGGCTGACGGGCGAGGGGCGCCTGAGCTCCTCTGTCCCTGATGGACCGCGCCCTTGTAGGGGTGCCCGAGACAGGGTCTGCTGTGCTGCTCCCGAAGCCAGTGGTGGCGGATGTCCCTCTCCTTCCGGCATCCCCCCAGGCCTCCAGGCAGGAACTGCGCTCCAGCCACCACGTCAGGGGGGAGGGCAGGAGCAGTGTGGCTGAGATGCCTCCGCGTCTTCCCGGAAGCAGGGTCTAGCAAAGCTCTGCAGGTCCCGTCAAAGAAGGCTCTGTCGTGGGCTCGTGCCTCCCAGGAGGGCTGGTGCCTCCCAGGAGGGCTGGTGCCCAGCTCGGGGCCGCCGCCCAGGCCGGAGCCTCCCTCATGCGTCTCACCTGCTGCTCTCACCCCGGTCCTTCTTCGTCCTTCACCCACCAGGATGGTATCGAGTGGCAGTCAGAGTGGAAGGTGGGATCCCTTCTTTGTCATTGTCGCGGTGACTTTGTCTCCTTACTTTAAGAACTCCCTTCTAGATCAGTGACCCCCTCAACAACCTCAGGTCAATCGCAGTCTGGCCCCCAGCCCCCAGCCCCCAGCCCCCCTTTGCTCCCTGCGACTCCGCGGGCCAGGGGAGGCTTCAGTAAGGCCACGGGCCCGACTGGTGAAGCTTCCAACTCTCGTGAGGGATCCTTCCTGGAGAAAAAGGCGGCCTGAGGGCTCAGTGGTTAGAAGAGCACGGGCTGACTCTGCCCACGGTAATGGACTGCAGTCGCCAAAGGGCCAGTTTGATCGAGGAGGGTCACACGCTGTGACTATAAAGAGGGTCCTGGCTTCAGCCAGAGTGCGCCCTGACCCTGGCCCCGCTAAGCCTGGCCGTGGGGCTGGGAACTGCCCGTCGGAGGAAAGCTGTGTCGTCATCAGCACCAGGGACTCCCCCCGCTTTCTCCAGTTTGCCCAGCCCCGAGTGTCCCTGTGGGTCATATCTCTCACTTCCCAATCTCTGCCTCCCCAGGTAATTTTATTTTATCCTTTCAATGAAACCTTGTCATGCATTAGAGTCAGGAAATTACACCCTTCGCTGAGCAGCCTCTGTGCTGAGAGCAAGCTGGGTAATGAGATGAACTGAGTCCCCGCACAGCATTAACGCAGCGGCTCACGAACACCACGCGGGCCTTGGCAGCTGCCACCCAGGCCAACCCCTGGGGCTGCAACAGGTACCTCAGGCCCCAGAGGAGCTCTGCATTGGTCCAAGGGCCGGCCCCCCAAAATGCGAAGCCTCTAAACCGTGGCTTCTCTGGTTCCTGGGAGGAGGGAGCCATCAAAAGCCGCTGTCAGCGGCAGAGGTGTCTGTTCAAACCAGAAATGCTGGACGTTCCTTCACTCAGTGTTTGGCTTTGCTCCCCAGGAGGGCCGTGCAGTCTCCGGCCAGTGACACTGCCAAAGAAACCATAAATTTTAACAGTAACGGTAGACGTTGACGTGCCAAGGCAGAGATTCGTCTGACGACTTTGGGGGCTTTGCAGGCTCTAGCACTTGTCACTGTAGTGTGGCATACGCGAATTATAAATGATGAATGAATGAATGAATCAGAAGAGCGGCGACCAGAGGCAGGAGGAGTCCGCTGGAGGCCGCTTTAAAGGCTCTGGCCGCCGTGGCGAAGAAGGGGAGGGGCAGGTGTTTCAATAACCTAACGGGCTCATTCCCGATCCCCTTCCAAAGCGGAGACAAAGTCCTGACAACGTGCAGGGGGTGAAGCGAAAACCGCGAGGCCACGCTGGGGCCCAAGCTGGTTTTTCCTTTTCTTTTTTTAAAATTTTCACCCCTTTATTCCCCTCCGTCCTGCACCCCGCCGCCCCCGCCACCAGCATCCCCCACTTAGTTCACATCCGTGCATCGTACATGTACGTTCTTTGGCTTCTCCCTCTCCTATGCTGTTCTTAACCTCCCCCCGTCTGTTTTCTACCCACCACTGATGCACCTTCTTCCCTGTACCTTTCCCCCATTCTCTCCCCGCCCCCGCCTCACTGAAAAGCCTCCATGTGATCTCCATTTCTGTGATTCTGTTCCTGTTCTAGCAGCTTGCTTAGTTAGTTTTTGTTTTTAGGTTCGGTTGTTGATAGTTGTGAGTTTGTTGTCATTTTACTGTTCATAGTTTTGATCTTCTTCTTTTTCTTAGATAAGTCCCTTTCACATTTCATAAGTCCCTTTCAGGGCTTGGTGATGATGAACTCCTTTAGCTTGACTTTATCGGGGAAGCACTTTGTCTGCCCTTCCATTCTAAATGGGAGCTTTGCTGGGTAGAGTCATCTAGGTTGTAGGTCCTTGCTTTTCATCACTTTAAATACTTCTTGCCAGCTCCTTCTTGCCTGAAAAGTTTTTTTTGAGAAATCGGCTGACAGTCTTATGGGAACTCCTTTGTAGGTAACTCTCCCCTTTCCTCTTGCTGATTTTAATATTCTCTCCTTATCTTTAATCTTGGGTAATATGATGATGATGTGCCTTGCTGTGAGCTTCCTTGGGTCCAACTTCTTTGGGACTCTCTGAGCTTCCTGGACTCCCTGGAAGTCTATTTCCTTTGCCAGATTGGGGAAGTTCTCTTTCATTATTTTTTCAAATAAGCTTTCAATCTCTTGCTCTTCCTCTTCTCCTTCTGGCACCTCTACGATTCGGATGTTGGCGCATTTAAAGTTGTCCCGGAGGTCCCTCAGCCTCTCCTCATTTTTTTGAATTCTTGTTTCTTCATTCTGTTCTGGTTGAATGTTTCTTTCTTCTTTCTGCTCCAAATCATTGATCCGAGTCCTGGTTTCCTTCCCTTCACTGTTGGTTCCCTGTATGTTTTGCTTTATTTCACTTTGCAGAGCCTTCCCTTTTTCCTCCATTTTATGACCACACTCAACCATTTCTGTGAGCATCCTGATTACCAGTGTTTTGAACTCTGCATCTGATAGGTTGGCTATCTCTTATTGCTTAGTTCTATTTTTGGAGCTTTGATCTGTTCTTTCATTTGGGCCATATTTTTTTGGTCTCGGAGCACCTATTACGTTGTGGGGGCGGGGCCTTAGGTATTCGCTGGGGCGGGGCAACCACATCACTGCCTTGTGGTTCTGCATGTGGGGGAGGGGCCTGAGAGGGAACAGTGCCGCTTGCTTGGCTCTTGGCTGGTCCTCAGTCACTTCCCCTGCTTCCCGCAAGCAAATTGGGCCCTTCTGGTGCTGATTCCCAGGTGGGTGTTTGTGTATGTTCTGGGACCCTGTGGGTCTCTCAGACAAACTCTCTGTGAGACTGGCAGTTTCTCCCACCACTTGCAAACCCCCCCCACAGGTTTTTATAGCCAGAGATTTTGAGGCTTTCTTTTCCTGCACTGGAACCCTGGGTTGCATGGTCTCTCTCACTCCCCAGCTGTAACTCCCTGTTTGTTCACACGCAAATGTGGGACCACCTAGCCTGCCAGCCTCAGCCTTGCCACGTAACCTCTCCACCCCGGCTGCCTGTCTCCGCCCCTCCCACCAGTCTGGATGAATGTTTCTTCTTTAACTCCTTGGTTGTCAGACTTCCATGCAGTTAGACTTTCTGGCAGTTCTGGTTATTTTTTGTTTTTAAATTTGTCATTGTCCTTCTTTTGGTTGTGCAAGGAGACAAAGTGTATCTACCTATGCCTCCATCTTGGCCGGAAGTCTCCAAGCTGATTTTTCTCAACCCAGAGTTCGGTTTATTGAATCGGTAACAGGATCAAAGGGCTTTCAGCTTTGCTCATGTTTGTCCTGGGCCTACATGTTTGCTTCCAAAAGAGGCAGGGGAATTCAGAGGACTGTGGCCTGGGGTTGGAGTGAGCTGGGGTGAGAACAGTCATCTTGTCCAGTCCCTTGCACATCTGGTGGGGAAACTGAGGCCAAGAATTTTTCACTCAGTAAAGGGATGTGTAAAGACAATGCAGGAAATAATGGGAAGAGTGTGTGTGGGCTGAGGGCCAGAAAAGCTCTATGTGTGTGTGGGGTGGGGGGGGAGGACACGTCTGGTCATCATGTTGAGGGAGACCCAGCGTTAGAAATCACAGGCAGATGGGCCAAAGGCATAGGCGGTGAAGCGAAGGTATTCCAACATCTGTATGCGCTCAGTGATCTGTTTCACTTTCTGGATTCTAAGTCTAGAAATTATTTCATGATAGAGTCATAAGATCATACCCAATAAACGCAAGTCTTCTATTGATTTTTTTTCTCTTCTTCGACAGTGGCTGTGTTTGGACTACAGCATGGTGAAACATTTAGCTAAGGAAGCAGAAAACAAGAAACAATCCCCTCAATTCCCAAGGCAATAAAATCATCATCAATTTGCCAGAACACATAAGTCTATTCTCCCAAGAACAAGTTATTAAGGATCTGTTGCAAGTATCAGTTGGGTAAGAGCCTGGCTGACGATTTCATCTCCTAGGATTTAGAGGGGAAAGGTTAGAGAGAGTACAACCTCCTCTCATCGCCTTTCCCTTCCTGGTCCACCCAGTAGTACCTACCCCCTGACAGGTGTGTTGGCACCAACCCCATAACACATTAGAACCTTCTTTTTTCTACTCTTTCCCTCCAGTCAAAGTTAAGTGTGTATGTGTATATATATAATTTTTTTTATTGGAGTACAACATATGTTCAGAAAACTACACAAATTACAAATAGTTTGTTAAAATTTCTCACCGTGACCACATCCACCTAAGATTATCCAGGTTAACAACAGAACATCACCAGCCCCTTAGAAACCTACTCAGTCTTCCTCAGAGGGTACCATTGTCCTGACTCCCAACATCATCAATTAGTTTCGATGAATTGTGAATTTTATATGAAAGGGATCATAAAGCATGTGTTTTTCTGTGTTTTGCTTTTTGTTCCATGTTGTTTGTAAGATTCACCCACATTGTTGTGAGTTTCTGCTGCTTGTCGGTTTTCATTGCTGTTTAGTGTTTCATGCTATGCATATACTACAATTTATTTACTCATTCTATTTTAATGGACGTTGGAGTTGTTTTCCACTTGTGCCTGTCGCAGGAGGTATCAGCGTCCTGTCTTTTATAGACACAGATGGACGTTTCTGTTGGTCGTAGGCTCGGGACTGGAATTGCTCGTTAGAGCATATCCATCTTTTCAACTTTGGTAGATGTTGCCAAACTCTTTTTCTAAAACGATCGCCCAAATTTAAGTTCCCGTGGGCAGTGTAAGAGCATCCAGTGACTCCACATCTTTGTCAGTAGTTAATCTTCTTTATTTCGGACTGTCTAATGGATAGCGGTTTTAATGTGTTTCTGTGATCACTGACAACTTTGAATAATTTTCAGTTTATTGTCCATTTTATCTTCTTTTGTAAAGTACCTGTTGAAATATTTTACCTCATTTTCTATGATCTTTTTCTGTTATTGATAAACAAAGTTTTTAATTTTAAAGTAGCCTCATTTACCAATCCTTTTTTAAGTTTAGCGTTTCTGTGTCCTGTTGGAGAAATCTTTATATACTCCAGGATTTTGAAGATAGTTCTCTTTCTTGCGTTTAGAAGCTTTATTGTCTTGTCTTTTATATTTAAATCTGTCCTCCAAGCGGAGTTGATTTTTGTGTGTGGTGTGAGGTAGAACATCCAGTGGACGTCCAGTCGTTGACTCGTCATTTGTTAATGAGAAGACCGTCCCTTCCCCACCGCTGTCTGGTGCCATCTTCATCATAAACCATTTGCATACACACACACACACACATGCAGGTAGATCCCTTGGGGCTTCTTTATCGCTCACCCTTGTGCCAAATACCATACTTAACAACAGAACATCACCAGCCCCTTGGAAACCCACTCAGTCTTCCTCAGAGGGTACCATTGTCCTGTATATGATCTTAATTACTGGACTTTTACTTAAAACATCATGAACTCTGAGAGGGCACATTTTGTCTTGGACATTTTAAGCTTTTAAAATTTTATGGAAATCCTGGAATTGTGTTATCAGTTCCTACATACTCAAAGCATCTTCTGGGGTTTTTACTGATATTATGTTGAATCTTTAAATCAGCTTGTCGAAAACTGACGTCTTTGTAATATTGGAACCTTCCAGTCCACAAACGTGCTATATATCCCCTCGTTTATTTAGATCTTCTTTAATGTATCTCAGTAGTGTTATATCTGTATTTTCCAGGGGGAAGTCACAAAAAAAAATCTTCTGTTAGGTTTATTATTTAAGTATTTCATTTTTTATTCTAGTCTAAGTGATAGACTTAAAAAAAAATGCTGTGTTGTGCCCCTGGCTAGCATATAGAAACATAGTTTATTTTGGTTATTGATCTTACATTCAATGACCTGGCTAAAATCATGTATTTACCCTAATAATTTATTTGTAGATTCTTTTGGCTTTTCTATGTGTGCCATCGTGTCATTGATGAAAAATGACATTAATATTTTTATTTCTAACCCTATACATTAAAAATATTTTTTTCCTTATTACACGGGCTAAGACCTCTAATAT
>PVJD01015548.1:0-24512 GCA_004026545.1 Mormoops blainvillei
AACAAGCATTTTCCAGGAGAGAGAACACACATCTCCCTACCATCCCATCATCATTCAAAAGCTGAGAGCAAGACTGATTTTTCCAATTTATTTTAGAATTATCAGCCGAACTGATTAAAGCAACGATCAACTCCAGTTGTTCTTTATGTGGCATCCTCGTTTCACATCTCCGACGGTTCTTCGTGTGCAGCCTGCATAAATTATTGAAACATTATTTTATTTATCCATCCCCCTGTGACAGAAATAGGTTTTCTGAAAGCAGATCTTTCCCTAATCAGTTTTGTTTTCCTTGGTTTTGTTTCCAAATAGCTCGGCGAATTTGAGGCTGACAGATGTAGCACGGGCCTGCTTCCTTAGGGTGAGCCGAGCCACAGGGGAAGGTAAGTGGAGCGGTCTGGGTGCCAGAGGCCCCCACATGCATATTCCTGGGGCCTGGGCCGCAAGAGTCTCCTGAAATGTGTCCCCATCGCAGGCAAGGCTGAGGGGGGGAATGAGGTAATGTGCTGTGAATTGTAGCCGTAAGGTGATCAGGGTTCGGGGCAGGTGGGTCTCACTTCATTTATTCATCCCTGGGGCTAAAGATCTCCATCAGCCTCCAGATGGTGGGTCATGCCCAGGGGGAGGCCGGGAAGGAAGCAGGCCCAACGTGACCACAGACAGCTGTAGGTTTCTATCTTCCATGACACTGACCCAGAGTTCACTGTCACCGCCCGTCACAACTACTCCTGGCAGCCACCTGAGAAGGGCCCTTCGACAGTGAGCATCTGGGAAGGGCAGCGCCTGCTGCGTTTTCCCGGGAGCGTGCATTCGATCGAGGGTATTTGGTTGACGAGGAGCAATGTGTTTTCCGAGAGAGGAAACTCCAAGATGTAAAACCCAGGAGTGCCCAGGGCCATCCAAGGTCAGGCTTCCTTTAAAGCAGACCCTGTGACCAGAATCCCAACCCCGGTGACATGACTCACTGGGACAATCTGCTCTTCGGGAAACGTCCCTAATGGAGGGAGGCCACAGGACAGCGGAGGGAAGGCGTTCACAAGCAGGCCACCTCCGGCAAGTCCTGACCCTGGCCTGCTCCATGGGTGGGCTGGGGCCTCTGGAACATAAACACACCCATAGAGCTATCCCCACCTTGAAACAGGAGTGTGGCGCTGTCACCCCTGGATCAGCCATTCATCAGCTACCCACTGCCTCCTGGCCAAGGCTGTTCTCCAGAAAAGGGGGTGCAGCCGGGAGCTGTCAGCCGCTGGGGACACGGGGAAAGGCCATCTGGGCGGGGCACCAACTCACCCACTGCAGACCCTCCGCGCAGGCATTTTATAGAGAGGGGGTTGTGACGGCAGCAGTCATTGACTGAGCACCTACGGAGTCCCCTCCTATTTGCTGTCCCTCACAGCGATCCCAAACAGAAAGCGATCCCCGAAACAGAAACATCAGTGGAGGCTCCAGGAGATTAGGGGGCTGGTTCCCAGGTGAACAGCTGGTGCATGGCGGGCCGAGCTAGCAGCTCGGTGGGCGCTGGAGCCCCAGTTAATCAGACATCGGAGTCTGCTCTTTTCACTGTATCCCTGACCCCAGCCCACTAGGGCAGCCGCCACATCCCATTGGGTGTGTTCGCACAACCCTCTCCCCACTCGCTGAGACCCCATGATGAGTAAAGACTTCCTCTCCCTCCCCCTCCTCCTTTCTTTTACTCTTTTACGTTTATTTCCGTTGCCGCCAATTCCTGGGTGCACCCTGAATCCAGTCCTTGCCGAGCCCTTGTGGCCGATGACATTACCTGTCCCGCTTTCCCTGCAAGAGGCGATTTCTAGCCACTCAGTGTCATCAGACTCCCACCGCCATTGGCATCAGACTCAGCCATACGACCAGCTTTGGCCAATGGAATATGAGTGATGAGATGGGCACTCTGGTGCGGAAGGAAATAATGGGTAAAACAGGAAGACCCGGCCAGTCCAGGCACCGGAAGGCGACAGAGAAGCCAAGATCCGAAGGCCTCCGACCTGACAAAATGAGAGCAATAAAGGACACCAAACCTGTGCCAGGCCCTGTGCTGAAGCCCGAGGCCGTCCAAGGCCACTGTAAGGATTTGGGTCTTGCTTTTAAAGCAGTACCATGTGATATCACTTACACGTGGAATCTAATGAACGAAATCAGCTGATGAGCAAAACAGAAACAGAAGCGTGGACACGTGGAACAGACTGACAGCTGCCGGGAGTGAAGGAGGGGGAACTGGATGAAAGAAGGCGAAGGGATCGGCCAAGGAACTTACGTATATGCTCGACCCCTGGTCACAGGCAACAGTGTCAAGGTGGCCAGGGAGAAGCGGGGGCGGGGGTGGGGGCTGGGTGGGGGCGGGCAAAGAGGAAAGAAACGGGGACGTCTGTAATAGTGTCAACAATAAAAAAAAGTTAAAAAAGGAAAGAAAGTACAATAAAATAAAGCAACAGAGACGCATGGAAGGGTTTGCTTCTGGGCTCTTCCACGAACAGCTGGGCGGCTTCGGCAGGTCCAAAGATTTCTCCAAGCCTCTCTCTCGTTTGTAAAGTAACAAAGTAGACGCAGGGGCTTTTCCCCTTTTCGAGGCTCCCTTTGCCCGGCTCTGTTTGGATTCTGGACCTGGGCAGAGGACGCCCGGTGGTGAGATGCAGGTTCCCAGCCCACAGAATCCCACCTCCAACAGGACGCACCTGAAGGGTGGGTGACGCTCACATCCCCCCAAGTGCTTGCTTCTCACCCTGTTTCCAACCTCAGTCAATAAACAAATAAGAAACCAATTTGGCTAATCTTCCTCAAACAAAAGAAGAACCCAGAAATCGCTTAATAAAAAGAAAATAGGCCTGTTTATAATCAGCCCGAGAAAACTGCACATAATGTGCTTTGCGCCTCAAAACTAATTTCTTTAAAATTTTTAATTTGAGCCACAGAAAAATAACTATTTTTAAAAATGTGCAATTGCACGACTAATTCCATATTAATGCAACTCAACATCTGGGGCTTTTCACATCTGATAGCGTTAAAATATTGCCAAATTAAAGCATGGAATTAATTTGTTTTGACTTATTAATACTGGTGAGCCATTAAAGTTTATTTCCCCATTTGAGGGGGGGTGGTTCAGTCATTAAATAGCTCTGCACTGTCCTTCAACGATTAGGGAATTCCAGTAATCACCTTCGACACCTTGCCATTCACGCAAGGTGTCGTTATTTATAAATACGCACTCTGCTCATTTTTAGCTAAACAAAGTCAATAGTCGTAAAATATCACCATCATTTTTCCATTCCACTCAGCCCCCAGAAGCCTCACCCCTGAATTTCCCTTTACTTAGAACATCTGATATCAACACGAAATTGGAGCCGACTCAAACATGTGCCCCTCTCCGTTACACACGTGTTGCTTTTCTTCCTCAAGTTCCCTGCGTGACCTCAGGACCTTCTCTGAGTCCTTCTCCCTGATGGTCCATGCCTCTGGTTACTGGCACCTCCATAACCATTGATTAATTGGTTTTATTGTCAGTAAACCAACGTGAGTGCAGCAACTCTCACGCGTAAAGCTCAGCGCTCCAACCTACGAAGGTAGGGGTGTCATAGGGTTCCACACCTCATCCTGTCCTTCTGAAGTTCACCATCCAGGACGGGACATGATGAGGACCCGCGGGATTCTGAGTTGAAGCAGAGGGAAGTATCTGGCCCCCAAAACTTTGTGTTCATTGACGCATCACTCTTCACAATTGGGGGGCACCGAAGCGTGGAGGTTGAGCACTCATCATCTCTCTGGTCCTCAGTCTCCCCAGCTGTAAACCTTGGACGACAATAGTCTCTACCTCATTTGGAAATGAGACAAAGCATTGGACTGTGGAGCGGCCAAATGACAGTATGCATTGAAAGTACTAATGTAGTAAGCATACTGTAGGTATTTCTTGGATGCATAAATAAGTGTTTTCAAATAAGTCCTTGCTGGGATGAACTTGTAAAGGGAATTTCAGGCTCCCATATCAAGGAAGCTCACATGGTGCTAAAATGATTGGTAATTCTATCAAATTATTCATCATCATAAATTTCAGGGTGCACTTCCACATGGCTAAAATAGCCACTTATAGCCTGCATATTAACCACATTTCTAATGATGAATAATGATGTCATGACTTCTGTCATGACATCACAATATGAGATAACACATATAAATACTCTTTGCAAACTGCGAAGTGCTTTCCTAGTTTTAGGTGAATGTGGTTATGCCATCTAAGCATATGGATAAGACTTCTATTGTTTCTTTTGATTCAAAAATGTGATTTTTCATGAGCGCAAAAATTCCTTCCTGATTTCCATAACACATCATGGTCAAAGATATTTTCTTTGTCTTAAAGTTTGCTTAAAATTTAGTTAGCATGCCTTGCTTAAAAAAAAAAAATCAAACCAGTTTTGTGGAAAATTCAGTGCTCAGACCTATGGGGAATTCATCCCTGGCATTTCCATAACCCAGCTGTCTGGCTATTGAATGGAACCCTCGAATAAATAAATAAACTAACAAATGACAAAGCAAACACTCGAGTTCCGTGGTATTTACAGAAAGAAAAGACAATACAGACAAAAATAAACTCTCTCATGAATGAGTTTACTTAAAAAGCCTTGACTAAAAGCCTTCTGGTATTTTAAGAATCAAAAAAGTGACTTTCTCTAACTCAAAACCATAGCAGATGAGGAGAAACACAAGATCTTCCCAGTGCCATCATTTTAGAAAAGTCCATGTTTTGGCTGTAATTCAGGAAATAGTCTATGACTCAGAATTTTCCAGGTTTCTTTCTTTCTTTTTTTTCTTTTTCTGGACATTCTGCAACGGGCTGCCATGGGCTCAGAGTGAAAAGGGCATTTTATAAGAACAATTAGCAAGAAACAAAAGTGGGGTTCAATTTGCCACTTAATTCTGCATCACTGGAATGAAAAGAAAAGAAGGGTTGTGGAGGTCTGTGGCAGAGGCTGCTGATAAATATTCAAAATCTATTTTCCCTTCCCTCCTCACGAACAAAACCCCTATATTTTGGCAGGTAGCAATTTTCCAACTTACAAAAAAAAAAAACCCCACCACAACAAAAAACCCTGCACACTTCCCATTTTCCCTGGCAATGGTTTGGCCCATAAAATGTAGGTGGAAAGTGTTGGGTGGGGTTTTCTGTAACATTCTCTAAAGGGAGCTTACTCAGCTGAGAGGCACATCCTTTAAGCCTTGCCCTTGGTGACCCAGACATGGAGATGTAGCAGCCATCTTGGCACCATGAGGAAAAGACCAAAAAAAAAAATTGTAAACATCCTGACTCCAACACCCTTAAGCTGCTGAGCCCATGCTAGCGGCCACCACCACCTTCTAAACTTCCTCACTAAATGGCAAAAATAAAAACTGGGTTGGTTTAAACCGCCCTGATCTGGCCTCTACTGTTTGGAATTCCTAGTGGCATAAGGTCCTCAGTTTCTAGCTTTCGTTTTTTCCATGGGAGCCTGTAGATTTCCAAATAAGGTTAAGCCAGAAAATTACAAAACAAAGGTCAATAAGTGTTTAATGGTGATTCAAAAAAAATAAATAAATGAGTTTTTTCTATGTCTCAGATTCGCTGAATTTCAGCCAACCCCTCCTTTCGTACGTTACTGCCGGCTAACCTCTCCCCATCTTGGGGGCCTCAGCCTGCACATCACCTCCTCTGGGAGGACCTCACATCCCCCCAGCCCATGAGGGCCAAGCTGATGGCTGGACCCCTCTCTAAACTCCGTCTCCGAGTCAGGACGGAGTGGATGCCCTTCCCACGGCATGTTCCTCATCATGATGAGCGAATGAGTGATGGAAATATTCTTGCTTCCTCTTCATTTATTCTGACTTTCACAGGCTTTCCCTCTCTCTCTCTCTCTCTCTCTTTTGTTTTTGTTGCCCCTTGAAGTCCTCTTACTTCTGATCCTATAAACTATTTTCTATTGCTTATGCTATTACAGTTGTCCCAGTTTTCCCCCTTTTGCTCCCTCAGCCCCCCACTTCCACAGTCAACCCCCATACCGTTATCCATGTCCATGGGCCCTTCTTCGATGTTCCATAAACTGTTATATTCACTGTTCCAGAGAGTGATGCAGACAAACATTTACAAGGGAAATAAACTTTGATCGAGCGCTAAGGTACCTCTAACAACAGCTTTTCGGGGGAAGGGAATTCATAGACATCTAACTGAACGGTAAATTCAAAACTATTTTGACCCCCAAATTCCCCATCTTAAACAATATCCTGCCAAAATATTAAGATATATATTTCTGGGAGCATTTATAAAGATGTGCACCTTAGAATTACTTATAATAGAAAAATCTAGGAACCTCACAGATATCCCTTAATATAGAGTAACTAAATGATGAGAGTCATATTCATGCCATGAAATATTATGCCATGGTGATAAAGAATGAGAAGGATATAATGTCTTGTTATGGAAAGACTCCTTGAACATATTAATGAGAATGTTTGGGCTGTGTTGTATACAACGGATTATAATCTTTGTAAAGAAGAGTGTAAACACAGCGTGTGAGTGAACACGAACAGGCCCGAGAGAGGCATCAGCAGCAGCAACCGACTCTGAGACAACATGAGTGGACAGGAAAAGGAGGTAAAGCGGGATTTCCATTCTTTTTTTAAATATATTTTCCTTACTGTTTAAATCTTACATATTCGTGGATGTTACCTGCTATTTCACCCTGACATAGTGAACTTTTAATTTTTAAAAAAAGGATAATAAAAGATGAGGATGTCAGGCACTCAGAGAGCAAATGGCCACAGATTCAAAGAATGAAAGGGGGTGAAAGTGGCCAGGGTGCATTTTTCTTTTTCTCTGTCTTTCTCATTCCTAAAGATGCCGATATAAACAGTCCTATGAAGGAAGAAGGACTGGCTTTATCACTTTCATTAAGGCCCGAGGGAAACTGAAAGAAGCTCACAAAAGAGAAATGGTCGCCCATGGCCCCCTAACTGGCTGACCACAGGACCAGGCCTTCATTCCGCAAAGATTCAGTGAGCCTTTAATACAGTATGTAAATTCTCTGAGGCCCTGTATGAGGGAAAAACTCATACACACAGATAGTTCAGAAAGGAACAAAATAAAAACAAATATGAAAATCTCTCAGCACAGCTTTTTGCACATAAAAGTTCTTGTAACTGTCCAAAACCAACGGAGTCAACTCTGTCTCTTTGCTTGTTTCTGTTTATCTTCACCATTCTGTAATTTCCCTATGAGAGGTCTAAATTCAAATTTTTTACACTGCTTGAACTTTTCAGTCTACTCCCCACGACTCCACATCTCTTTGATGTTAGCAACTTCCAGTTTTCTAAGGCCACATTCAGGAGTCAGGGGAGTTATCGCTCACTTGCAGATTCCAGTTTACTAATTCTCTCTCCAACCCTTTCTAATCTGTTGTTTGCTTTATTTAACTTAAAAAAAAAAAAAACTCTATCTTTTCTTTCCTATATTTTCTATAGATTATTTCTTGTATTTAACAAGTTAAGGATGATATTTTGACCTTAATCTAGTTGAGAATTATAAACATAGTTATTTTTAAATCCTTTCAGATTTATCTAAAGCAGCATAAGAATATAGCACTTAAGCACGAACGATTCAGAGACAGACTCTTTAGCTCATTTCCAGCCCTGTTGCTTACTAGTTACGTAACCTTGGGTTAACTTGCCTATACCTCTATTTCCTTCTGCTTAATAACGACGACAATTATAATGCATACTCCATAGAGTTTTCATGGAGCTTAAATGAGTTGATACATAAAAATCATTTGGAAAAGTGCCTGGCATATCTAATACTCAGCCTTCCATACACGTTAGTTATTAACATATTTTTATTTCCTCAGGTTTGAATTCTTCCATGTGATGGGTATATTGGCTGTCTCTTTTTGCATTGAATTTCTTCATGTGCTTTTTAACTTTTCCTTAAGAGTTCAAATTGCACAGAACTTTTTCCATGAGGGCTTCTCTGTCCACTGGTTTTATAAATGTTACAACCCAGACCTCCAAGGTCTTTCAAATTCTAGATGCCACTGCTGTAACTCTGCATCATTCAGGTCTCTGGAAATGACTTTTAGATCCAGTTCTTCTGATTCACAAGCACCGGCTTGCAGGCGAAGGAACAAAGCTCTCTGAGGGCGGGACCAGACCCTCACCCACCGAGGCACAGAACCTGCACATACTTTAAGTCCAGTTACTATTATTGACTAAACATGAAAAGACCATCTTGATGATTACAATAGGCCAAAATAGATGAAGACTGTGGCTAGTGGCCAGCCTAATGCTGGAATTTGCACACACAAAAAAAATGGGTACTAAAGACAGTGTTTAGGTCTTAATCAGCCTGTAGACGTTAAAACGAGAAGTACTGTAAACCTCCAAAATCAAAGAGGACAGCACAAGGAAGTCCCAGTTCATCTTGTCCCACCAGCACCTGTAGGAATGGGACTGTTCTGTTTGGAGCTCATCCGGACCGCTTCTGTGTGGCCGTGTCCTGATGCACTCGCTCCCACTGCCCTGCGCTGTCGACTCTTACAATGAGCTCATTTAAGGGCTTAACTAGCAGCCAGCAGTTGTCATTTCGGTGGCTACTGTGAGGTTAGCCCTGGGCGAGGCACGGGTGATTAAGAGACTATAAACCAGTCTGCGACCTCAAGGACCCCAGGGTCTGGCTGAAAAGGTAAGTCTATAATCCTCCAGAAAACAAGAGACAAAGCCTAACATGGAAGGTGGAGGAAAGTAGGGCCAGTGGGGAGAAATTATAAGGCAGCATATGTGAAAGTGATTTCAAACAAGTAGAACTACCTCAAGACAGAATGGCTTGCCCAGGGAAGCAGTGAGGCCCCCATCCCTGGAGGTATGCAAGGGGAAGTCTGGGTATTCTTTCATGGGAATATTATACGAAAGAATTCAAGACACTGGACCAGCTGGCCCTTGAGGTTCCTGCTAATCCGGAGGCCTCCTGAGTCTGCGCCTGGTATAAGACGTTAAAGTATCAGCCGTGATGGAACCGAGCTGCACCCACCATGTGGGGTCGTCCCTGCTGCCCGAGGATCAGGCTTGCAGCCGAGACATGGTAGCACATCCGGCAGCAGGGGCGGCACTCCTCAGCAGGTGCCGCACTCCTCAGCAGGTGCCGGGCTCGAGCTCGTATGACCTGCGCTTCCTGCATCTACGGTGAGGCGAGTGGGGGACAGAGGTGTTCCTGCCAGCAGAAAGGTCAGGTCTCCCTGCCCGTGCTCCGGCTGCGTGGCCCTGTGCTGAGGGGCGCTCAGGGCAAAGCTAAGCTGTGTGCAAACCCCACCGCTTACAGTTGTTTGACATCTGAATAACAAGACAGTACAAAGCTCTCCTGTAATTTTTTTTTTTTTTTGGTACAATTAGAAGATGTTCTGTGCGTTACGGTAGAACCTTCTGGAAAGGCAGGAAGGCACGCGGCCTGCTGTCTGGATCCTGGCGTGGGAAATGAGACACACAGCCTTCACCATGGCGAGTGAACTGTCCAAAGCCTGTGTGTCTACGGCTCCAACGTGCCCACGGACTCCAACCCAACACACTTCTGCTTCACCCTCCTCTCAGGCCTCTCGCAACTCTGTCAGCGAGAGACACGCTGCCTGGGCAGGTTTCAACACAGTTGTTTACTTGCTTTTGTTTCTGTTCTGTTGTATTTGATTGTTTTTAAGAAGGAAGAAGCTTGAAGAGCTTTGGTAGTTAATCCGTGGGTTGCAGAAACTCGAAAGGCTAGAATCGACCTCAACTCTTTCTCCCTTCTGACACGTGCTGTCTGCCACCACCCTACCCTCTACCACCCCCAGCCACCCACATGTCACCGCCACCCAAAAGAAACAGAAATTTGTCACGGGGACCGGATGCCTTTGCTGGCCAGGCAGGCTGAGGGGTGGCCAACCAAATGCCTGCGTATCACCTGGGGATGTCCTGAGTCCCCTTTGATGCATGGAAAGTCGCCGTCCTTTGGAAAGGCTGCAATACCAGTATCGGTGAGGTTTTTCTTCAAGGGGGAAAAAAAATGCCTCTGCCTTGTCTGTGAACAGCAAAGAAAAGGAAACAAAATACCTGGAAAATATATATTTACCCCCCAAAAAAAACTGATCCTGGTGATTCTTTTTAATTGGGTTGGAAGGGGTTACTTCATTATGCAGCAAATTAGAAAATTCATAATTTATCATTGCACCCAGTCGAAATGCCACCCAACTGAGTCGCACCCCTGTGAAAACCATCACATAGTAGCAAACTGTCAAGCCTGCTGCAGCCGACGGGCAAAATTAATATGCAAATGTATGCAAGAAATTAAAAAGCAGAATTACCCAGGCAAATGAGGTAGCTATACTTGAATTGTTAGAATTATGAATAATTACTGCGAATTTTCTGCTCCTAATATAACTTGTTTTTTGATAAACAAAGACTTAATTATCGAGATGCGCTGGAGAATTTCCGTGGCACTCATTAATCTTGCAAAAAAAACAAGTCCCTGGTGCCCAAGCCGTAATGAAGAGCGCGTGCCCTGAATCTCCAGAAAGATCACAGGCACCAGGGTGCCAGGGCTGGAGAAAAAAATGACAGTGCCAATGTCCCCTCCTGTACCCTGGAGTGTCATAACGTCTTCCACTAACTATCAAAGGGACTTATTTATGCCAGCAGCTGAGCTATAAGTCCAATTTACGATGCCTTGAGCAGTGGAGAAATGGTCTGTTGATGTGTGGTGGAAATGCCATCTCGCAGTGGCGCGCGGGTCCCAATGATACCAACGTGATGAGGACCCTGCGCTCCGGCGCTAATGGATGCCGCGTGACAGACCGTCACCCACAAGAGGGACCATCTTTTAGGACCGGTCTCGATGGTCCTCCATTAATCTTGGTTGTGCAGTTCGCTGGTGTCCATGGGAACAGGGGCATTATCATAATAAACACGGGCTTTAAATTTTCCCGTTGAGAATGGCAACTCCGAGGAGGAAGGATGGGCACCACCGACCCACCCGGGCAGCTGTCCCCGTCTGCGAGGACCAAGGCCCACGTGTGGCAGCTGGACCCGGGAAGTGGTCCCTTCTTCAGGCTTGGCCCGGGAGGCGCAGGGGGCCTGGAGGGGGCCGTGGGGGCTGTCGCCAAAGCCCACGGCAGCTGCGGGGCCCGCAGGGAGCTGAGCTCATTCCCCAGGAGCTGCAGAGGGGCCCCCACGCTCACGGTGCACAGCCGAGGGGCCCGCCTGGCTCCCGTTAATACTTACAGCCTGGCATCTAAGTGGCAATGACTGAGTTCCCGTCATCATTAGGCCGATTAGCGCCATGATAAACCCTCGCAGATCATAAGGCAAAATTACAAAACATCACTTCTGGAGCTCTGAGGCAACTGAAGGGGCTCCGGGCAGCCCGCATTTTCAAACACCTCCTTTCTGGATTCAAGTCCCCAAGTACCCTGATGTCTTGACAGAACCATTTCACTGTGTAGGCAAATTGTCACCTTTTACACCAGAGCATCTGTCATTTTTATACCCAAGGCCGCCTCTTCCTCCTTGCTACCTTCTCTCTCTCTCTCTCTCTCTCTCTCTCTCGCTCGCTCTCGCTCCCTCTCTCTCATTCTCTGCCCTGGTTTCAGGCAAGCCCCTGGGGAGCCCAGCACCCCATCCAGGAACAAGCTCATGTATCTCCTGCATTTTACTCACACAGAAAGAAACAGCCTTCTGCAAGTCAGGTAGAAATGATGTATCTCCCACATCATTCATCCCCGGATTTTATTTTTATGCGGAACTCAGAGCAGCTTGTCTTGCATTCTCTCACCTTCCCTGAGATCAATTCTCACCGCGGGCCTGCGATGGGCTTGGGAAGGCGAGAAGACATCCCCGCTCAACATCCGAGAAATAAAACCAACTCAGCAACTCCATCTTCAGCCGCCCACCGACTCCTGAGGGAAGTTCCTGGGACCGTCACCTTCCCCGGAGGGGTGGGGGGCCTCGGTCCTCTCTGGGAGACAGGGAACCAATGCGTGAAATCAAGCAGCTCCGAAGTGCCCAGTGCTGGAGGGACACAGGCGGGTATACGGAGCCAGAGACACGCCCTCCAGCTTCCGTTCGCCCTCGACCACCCGCAGAGCTCTGTGGCCTGAGCAAATTGCTTGCTGTCTCTGAGCTCAGTGCCCTCCACTGCAGAAGGAGGAAAGGTCGTAGCGAGGATTCAACTACATGGTGCCAAGCATGATAGGTAATTTGTATTTTTATTATCAGGCGAAAACAACAAATGAGGCATCATCCCAATCTACCCTCAAGGGAGGTGGAGTCCAACTGGGATGGGAGAGGGGCCAGTACCCCCAAAGGTGTTATGTTAAATGGTTAGCGATGGATTAGGAGCCAAGCTGGGTAACCGTGACCTTGGTGGTCAGTGGTGATTGGAGTCACTGGGCGGTGGGGGGTACACAGTTGACAGACATCAAGCTATTGCCTCTCACCCCAGTCCTATCTTGTCCTCTCTGCTCTGAGATGTAAGGCCAGAACCCTGCTAACCACCGGTCAGCGAGCAACAGGCAGAGCTCGAGCGGGAAGGGACTTGCATTTCCTGTCCGCTTCCTGGTCAACTGAGCGACACCCCCAGTTTGCGCCCTCCCCTTCCCCTCCCCAGCAGCAGTTTCTTCCTTTGGCAGAAGCAGAACCCAGTTTGCGCTTTATGGCACTTGTCAAACCAGCCCCCTGGGCCCAGCAGGCTAAAAAGACCAAGTTTTAGCAAGGGGAGTCCCGCGTCCCTGGACACCCTCAGCCTGGGCAAACCAGGGTCGGGGGTCGCCTCCTCGCCTCAGAGGTGCCAGCAGCCCACAGCACCTGCTCCTCTGCCTTCTGGGTGCTAGGAATCCCAGCCTGCCCCTTCATCCCCCAGTCCCGAGGGGCTGCTTCCTAATCCCACGCTTCGCCAGTGTGCTCTGTCCAAGGACCCCAGAAACAGTCTCGCAGCCAGTGAACAGCCCTTTATTTGTAACTGTGCTTAAAATACACAAATGATAAGATTTACCAGCTTAACCAGGTTTAAGTGCACAGTTCAGTGGCGTCAGGTCTGTTCACACCGTTGTACAACTGTCACCACCATCGATCTCCAGAACCTTTTCATTTTGCAAAACCAAGACTCTGTCGCCCTGAAACACCAACTCCCCACCCCGCTTCCCCCCGCCCCCGGTGACCACCATTCCACTTACTGTCTCCACGACTTCAGCTACTCTAGGGACCTAGTATAGCTGGAATCGCGCGGTATTTTGCGACTGCTAATTTCACTGAGCGTGGAGTCCTCAGGGCTCACCCAAGTTGTAGCACGTGTCAGAACGTCCTTCCTTTTCCAGGTTGAGTAATATCCCACTGCAGGAACACGCCACATTTTGTCCATTCCTTCGTCCGTCGAGGGACACTCGGGTTGCTTCCACCTTTTGACTATGTGTGAACTGTGCCGTTATGAACAGGTACACACATACCTGTTCGATCCCCTGCTTTCTTTAGGGTGATTACACAGGAGTGAAACCTAGATCATATGACAATTCTATGTTTAAATTTTTGAGGGACCTCCATATCACCCGCGCAGCACTGCACCATTTTACACTCCCACCAGCAATGCACAAGGGTCCCAGTGTCCCCCCCGTCCTCGCCAATACTTGCTTTCTGTTTGGCCGACAACGCCACGCTAATGGGTGGCACAGTGGAAACTTCATGCTGCGCCTGCCCCGTTGGGATGACTGATGTGGTTCCACTGCCTGCTTGAACCCCAGCTGACACCAGCTCCCTGGGCAGGTAGAATCTGGCCCTGACGGCTGCGTGAGGTGGCTGTCCTGCCCAGGTTCAGTCCCAGGGACAGGAACAGTGAGGAGCTCTGGCTGAGCACTTACAGGAGCCATGCCGTCCGTGCACACGGTGCCACTGAATTTCCTCCACGCTGCCCCAGGTCAGCTCCACCACCGTTCCCACCGCACAGACGAGGAAACCGAAGCTGAGCGAGCTCAAACGACTCGCTGAGCTCGCAGGGGAGCAGGGGCCAGGATCCGAACCTTCCTGGGCTGACATGCAGCCCACGTGCTTTAGCTGGCCCAGCCCTCCGCTCCGAGTTTCCCCCAGGAGGACCGGGTGGGTGCTCCCAGCTGTTTGTCCAGTGGAGAGCTAAGAGCTGGGTGCTGAGAGCTGGCATGAGGGGCTGGCCGTGAGTTGACTAGCGCTTCTATGGCAACGTGTGGAAGGCAGAGGCTGTAATTGGGAGAGACGGAGCGAGCCCAGAGCGGGCAGAGCAGGCCTGTCAAAAGTCCTCAACGAGGAACGTGTTTTCTATGTTATTTTTCCTGCCTGTGTTTATTATTTATTTAGGGATGTGTTTTCCCCCCGAGCTCTCTCTGCGGCCTCGGTGAGGAGGCCCGCAGCGTGGGACTGTGGCAGCCCGCACAGGCCCTGCCCAGAGCCCAGCACCTGCCTCCCCTGCCTCGGCCCAGCGCCCCAGGGGCCCTGATGCTGGACCGCGGCCTCAGTCGGGCCCAATCAGCCAGCCCCAGTCAGCCAGCTGCCCGGTGTCTGAGCCGGTGACGGTGCTGAGAGGGCCAGCCTTGAGGCTGGCAGGCCCATAGGCCAGGCTTCCCCATACACTAAGGCCACCAGGGTTCCCCACCGGTCCCCTCTTGGCCTCAGGGCCTCTCTGGCTTTCTAGAAGAGGGTCTGCCTGTGGATCCAATGAAAGCTCCAGACCCTCTGCCCTAAAGACGTGCTTCCTTACAGGTCTGCGGGGGTGGTGGGCCCCCTGAACGCACTGTGGAAATCCTGGGGCCCACAGACCCCAGGTGAGGCACCTCTGGGCTTGACTCCATGTTTCTTAGGGACATAGCAAAGGACTGTCACGTCGCAGGCCCTTCCACGGGTGGGGTGGGGGTGTGAAATGATGAAGTGGGCCCAGGTGGATGAGGAAACAGAGGCCCAGAGAGGTGAGCCATCTGCCCAACGCCGCGGGCCCCGGCGCCTGGGTCCCATCCTCTCTGCCCGAGAAGTCCGCGTTCTTCAAGAACTTAGGTGGCACGCATGACAATGCGTGGCCTCTTGTTCAATCCCTGTAACGACTGTCGCAACAGGCTCTAGCGCTGCCCCCATTGTGTGGCTGAAGAAAGGGAGGCCCAGAGGGGCTAGGCAACTCACCCAGGCAAATGGCAGGGCTGGGATTCAAACCAGGCTGGCTGCTTCCAGGGCCCTGCTTCCCCACCTCCCCTGGGGGTTTGGCTTAGGTCTTGGAAGGCGGGAACAGCCCAGACCTTCTGTCCCATGGAAAGGGCAAGTGGACCCGTGACCTCTCTCGAGCAGCACACGGCTCTGGGTGAACGCTGGTAGCTGATGACTCGGTATTGGCTGTTGGGGCTGCTCCATCTCCCAGCGCCGTTGGAAGCGCCTCCACAGGTCAAGTCACTGCACTTGGTCGGCCCCAGCTGGGCACTGGGGATACAGGGGAACAATCAGACACAGCCTCCAGGCTCAAGTTCACAGTTCCACGTGGACAGAATCTAACCCCGCTGGGTTCTTTTCTGAGAATGACTGAGCTGAGCCCCAGTGAGAGACACAAGGAAGTTATGGTGCTGACCCCTAGGCTGGGATGGTGTACGGAATCGGAGCAGGACTTCAAAGGAGCAAAGTGGGAGAGAAAGGGCTCCCTGGGCAGAAGGAACTGTGCAGGCCAAGGCCTGGAGGCCGGATGTCTGCAGACCACCCCCAGCACACGCAAGGCCTCTGAGTGAAGCCAGACACAGGTGTCCCCGGTCTCAGGTGTGCGGACGCCTTGGCCTTGGTGAGTGGCCTTGGGCTGGAGGTCACGCTCCACGCGCCCCTCGGCTGAGAAGCCTGGCACAGTGAACAGCCCACCCAGCCCTCTGTGGCCCCTCTCGCCATGAAAGAACATGAAGAATGGGTCAACGTGGTTGGAGTTTGAGGCCCAGGGGGAGATGGGAACAACGAGAGGTCAGGTTGGAAAGATCAGATGGGCATCTGGTGGAGCAGGGCAGCCTACTGGGTGGGTCTCCCATCCGTCCACCAGAATTGTCTGCCTGGTGTAGCCGCTGCCTCAGAGAGAACTGAGATTGATTACTGATGCCCGCTGTGGGCACAGGAAGGGAGGGACCTGCAGGACACCAGGCCATATGTGCTTGTCTTAGAAGGAATCCCATTTCATGCGGAGGGTGTTGCCAGAAGAATTTTCCTCATGGGATGGGCTGCAGCTCAAAGAGCCCCATTCCCCCTGACAGTCCATTGTCTCTCAGGTCAGCACAGCAGAATGAAGAAGAGCAGACCCGTCCACTGCAGCAGGGTGACCTGGCAGCAGGCTCCCTGGGACAGACCTGCCTCTGCCTCGTGCTCACGGGGCCTTGGGCACAGACGCTCCCCGCCGCGGAGGCCGTGAGATGGGAGCGACCCTAAAAATTGATTTTTAATTGGCTCACCCTCGCCAGGGGAGGAAGAAAGGAGGGGAGGAGCTGGTGGGGAGGAGGTAGCCTTTCCTCCCAAAACTCAGCCCACGCCCCACAGATGGTTCTGTGACCTCTAAGCTGCGCTGTCCACTCCGATAGCCCTGGGCCACTGGAAGCTGCTGTGGACTTCAAATATGGCCAGTCCGAATCCAGATGTGAGTGTTAAATGCTCACCAGACTTTGAAGACTTTAGTACAAAAAGAAAGAAAAACTGTAAACTATCCCATTAATATTTTCATATTAATTACATGTCGAAGCGATAATATATTTTGATAAAATATATTACTGAAATTTATTTGTCCTTATTTAATGTGGCAACTGAAAAATTCAGTCACGGATCAGGCTTGCTGTACATTGCACAGGATGATGCCACACTGAAGTCCCTGCCGGGGACTCTGGCCTGTGCTGGGGCCAGTCCCGGAGTCTGGGGAAGGGGTGCACCCGCCCTCCACAGGCCCCCGTCCTGCTTCGACGGCTTGAGAATCTCAACCTGAGACCCCGGCGAATGGCCCTCTGTGCCTCATTCCCTGAGACTTGCATCTTTCTGAAGGGATCCCTCTTTTTTCTTTTGAAAAATTGTAGCAATTGGCTTTATTTTCTAGAGTATTTTTAAGGTTACAGAAAAACCCAGTGCAATGTACAGAGGGTTCCCAGGGATGCCTGCCCCCCGATGCTCGGGGTTTCCCCTCATATTAACATTTTGCATCTGCTTCGCAGTTGCCCAGGCTAGCGTTGGTGAACCAACACTGGTATGCCCTGATGAACTGACACCCACGGTGTACATTGGGGCTCACTCTTGGTGTTGCACATTCTATGGGTTTGGACAAATGTATAATGACGTGTGTCCATCATCATGGTATCACACAGGCTCATTTCACTGCCCTAAAAATCCTCTGTGTTCCATCTGCTCAGCCCTCCCTCTCCGCAGTCTCTGGAAACCACTGATCTTTTCACCGTCTCCATTATTTTGCCTTTTCCAGAATGTCATATAGTTGGAATCCTACAGTATGTAGCCTCTTCAGACCGGCTCCTTTCACTTAGCATATGCATTTAAAGCTTCTCGGTGTCGTTGTGGCTTGATAGGTCATTTCTTTTTATCACTGGATTGCATTCCATGAACCATAGTTTGCTTATCCATTCGCCTACTAAAGGATACCTTTGTTGCTTCTGGGGTTTTTTAATGGATTCTTTTTTAAGGCTGGATTCTTCGGTTCTCCCCCTGTTAGTCATTTAGCAGCATCATAAAGCGCAGTTTGGGAAACGGAGAGGGGAGCCCGGCAATCGAATACTTTGACAGCAGGTGTGCAAATGGCTGCGCTGTCCTCAGGGGTGTGGCTTGGACCCCCGCAGGGGGAGAGGTGCGGGAGATGCCTTCCCGGGGGACCAGGGCTCAGGAAAGCCGCGGGAGCGCCTGCTACCTCAAAACCGAACTGGAGATGCGAGACGAGGTGAACGACCAAGTCAAAACGGGCAGGGTGGGCAGCGGGCGGCACAGGCAGTGAAGGGTATTTCATCAGTGGAACACCAGCCAAGTGCCAGGGACCACCCCCCTTTGATTCCCATGGCAACCCTGAGAAGCCTGAATCATTAACCGTGTTTCCCAGCTCAGAGAAGTCGTGTTACCTGCCCAAGGGCACACAGCAAGCTGAGCACCAGAGCTGATTTGGGAGGTCAGGCCACCTGACCCTCAGGCCGCGCACATACATTCCAGGGTGAGCCATGCTCCAGCTGTGGGAGCAAGGTCTTCGTGTCTAGCTCCCTGGGGATGTAGTGTTTATTTCAAAATAAATTTGACCAAAATTTCTACGGCAACCTCTTGTTATAAACATAATTTCCAGAGCATATGGCCTCATCTGTTCTTGTCACTACACATCAGCTGATGCATACACAGTGCCTAGCACAGCGCCTGTCATATAGCAGGTGTTGGATCGATATTCGTGGAAGGAAGGAAGGAAGGAAGGAAGGAAGGAAGGAAGGAAGGAAGGGAGGAAGGAAGGAAGGAAGGAAGAAAGGAAGGAAGGAAGTCTGTTCCCTCTGAGGACTCACAGTCTGGGGAGGGGAAAGACAAGGAACACGCCTGGTTGGAGAGGGTGATAGAGGGTGGAGGTGCTGGGTGCAGCGGGAACCTTCAGGTGGGGCCCCAGATCCAATCTGGGGTGTAAGGGAAGGCTTCCTGGAAGAGGTGACGCTATGCTGAGTCTCAAGGAGGAGCAAGAATCAGAAGGAAACCCACAGCAGAAAAGCAAGGAGCTGGGCAAGAGAGTGGATGGATGAAAGGTCAGCAGTGGAAGCCAAGGAAAGAAAGCCAGAGCCCATCCTGCAGGTCCAGGGCAATGCGTTCCCCCAAGGAGTGCCTCATAATGAGGGCGGAGGGGCTGTCCCCATGGGGAGGGGACCCAGGATCCTGGAGAGGAATCAGGATAGGAAGGGGCAGGCGGGAGTGGGCAGTGGAGAAGCTGCCTCCTGTCATGCTTGGAGAGCCCCGACCAGACCTGGACCTGGGACCCGCCATGTGACTTCACTTCCTGCAAGACACTTCTACCCCTGTAACATGGGAGGTACGTGAGGGCTCTGGCGAGGGGTTAAATGGATGAATGCAAGCACAGGGCCTGGCACACGGGAAGTGATTGATAAATAGGAATCGTAGCTATTGATAAATAGTAGCTATTATCGTTATTTATCAAGCGGGTGCATGGGGTGTTTTTTGTAAAGGTTGAACAACACTGCCCTCAGGAGCTATTTTAAGGGTTTTAAGGAGGACACTCATGGGCTCTGATCTGCAATTTAGAAAGATCACTGGGCTGCTGGCGGAAGATGGATGAGAGGAGGGGAACCGGGAGTCAGACAGCGAGAAGGCGACTTCAGTGAAGCAGGTGGGAAGTGATGGCGGCAGGTGCCCGCAGGCTGCGGGGGAGGCGCACAGGGAGGCATGGGGTGTGAACGCCGGGGCCGGGCGCACTGACAGGTCACGGTGGGGGGTGGGGGGGGCGTGGAGGTGGACTCGTGTGCAGCGTCAGTAGAGAAAGCCAGGCCAGCACCCCTTTTCAAGTGAATGACAAACCAGAGGGGCGGGAGGGTGGACGCGGCTACGCAAAGCTGGCCCTCTCCTCTCAAGAAGAGCCTGGTGGGAGCTCCGGGCCTCTGAGAAGAGAGCGATGACCACCCCAGTGCAGAGTGGCCCTGAGCTCGTGTGTCCTAAGGAGCTTTCTTTGGAGACAGAGCGGAGGCCACTCATCACTGGTTTTTAATTCTGGACCGATTGACCGCAGCAGTCTGTCGTCATGCCTCCCACGGCAGGTTTTAGGGTCACACAAAGCATTTGGAACCCTTTAGGCTTCCAGCCGGGAAAAGCCCATTCAGGCCACCCTTTGGGGCGGGCTCGCCCCAGCGTGATTTATAGACTACCACTGTTCCATTTAGAGAAACAGAACGCACTATGTTTTTATGAAAACCCCCATGTTCGTTTCTGGTTATAAAGTCATGACTGGGTGTCACCTCCTCAGGCGGACACGTTAATCCAGAGTGACACCCCCTCCCTGGTGCTGACATTTTTAGCTTGGCTGTGTTTTTCATTCACACCCATAATTACTGTTTCCTTTCGTTTCTCATTTTGTCCTACTGTCTGCATGGAGCCATTCTCTTTACACAGGCGAGGCCGCTTTAACATTCCCCCAAATCAGACTTAATATTCTGAAAATTAATAGCTGTCCTTTCACAATTAGTCTCTCTTTTCTGGCACCTCTCACCGCCTCTCTCAGCGCCCCACAGACAACACACAGGTACACTCCCTGAATTTAAGTCCAAGTTCATAAAAGTACGAGGCATGGTAGAAACCATTGGTGACAGCAAAACAAGGTCCCTCAAGCCCCGTCGCTCGAGGCTCAGTAACAGATGAGAGCACAAAATATCTTCCGGTTAGAGTATTTACAAAACTACTTTAAAGGAATTGCATGTCGTTAATCACAAGTTCTTAAAAATCAGTCTTCTCTTATTTGTTCCAATCTAGCTAAATGGCCCTGGAAATACAGTCTGTGGTTTGCTCGGTAAATGCAAGTGGAAAAGCAGAATGTTCTCATTCCAATTTCCAACTCATACATCGTGTTATGGATTTTTT
This sequence comes from Mormoops blainvillei, assembly GCA_004026545.1. Classification (NCBI taxonomy): domain Eukaryota; kingdom Metazoa; phylum Chordata; class Mammalia; order Chiroptera; family Mormoopidae; genus Mormoops; species Mormoops blainvillei. The sequence continues at coordinate 20,608 of PVJD01015548.1, forward strand.
TTTCCTGCTAGCATTTCTCCAGTCCACTAAATATTCCAGACATACGAGACTCTTCATTTGATTCATTCTAATAACTTTTTTCATCAATATGACTTTTGAGAATGCATTGGTATAGCAAATTAAATATTATTTATGACTTTAATTTGTGTCCTATTTAGATTTTACATTCACAGGGCCAACTTGGCTATCATCATTATCATATTGTTTTAGACTACTCCGAAAATTAAAATCCACTCTCGTCTTTAAATGTTTTATTGTGCTTGTCGTTCTTGTTTTGTGCCGTACCGAACATGATTAATTCTGTTAGCCAAGTGCATATGGTCTGCCTGGCCACCATCCATTATCTTCATCACGGCTGCCTGCGAATGAGCACTTTATTATTACTTTTTTCATCTTTTCAATTACCAGATGTGTTTTCCCATTCTCGGGGGCTCTGCACTGTCCAAATGCAAATCTTTGTGGTGACTTTGAGGCGCCTGAGTGATCCGGCCTCCCTCCCCCTCACTGACCACGCAGGTTTCCCCAGCTTTCTGTCAGTTGCTAGAACCCTCAGAGCTCCCCGCTGCCTCTGGGCATCCCCACGTGCCCTTCCCCCTGGCTGCGATGCTCTTCCCTCGCTTTCCCCCATGGCCCCTTCTCAACTCCCATTTCTTGTTTCCGCATCTGGAAAAGGGGTTTCCTTTCCTATGAGTCCCACCAAAAAGGGACTGTTTCTTCCCGCCCCTTGTACCAAGGACCACGGTTATACACGCAGAGATAACTAAGGACTAATATCTATCAACCGCCCGCAGGAACCACCTCACTCCATACCAACCAAACACGTGTCCACACTGTTTCACAGACAGTTCCGTGGAGGGCAGAGAGGTTGCGTGGCACCAGCAGTGAGAATGGGAGTGAGATACGGCGCTTCCCCCTTCGCTGGTACAGTTAGCGCCTTTGGAACTCCCACGAATCATACAGTGGATGTGTTCTTACAGTGAGGCGGCAGGATTGCTTCCCATCTCAGTGGTACCCGAAATAAACAGCACAGCTAACCAGTAAGCAGTGGCTTCGATGGGAGGGTAGGTGGAAATGACTATTAATTTTTTGATTCAGTATTTTCCAAGGGTCCGGCATTGTGTGGAGCATTTCATGAGCAGGATAGGATTTCATTCTTAAGGCAATGCTACGAGACACCTTCTAGCACGGTCATTTCACCCTGTGAAGAAACTAAAGCCCCAAGTGATGACATAGGTTTCACCAAGTCACACCCTGGTACGTCAGTCAGGGTTCTCCTAAGAAGCAGAGCAAATCAGATGACAGATAAAAACATGGATGAGCAGATGGATGGATGGATAGATAGATCCAAAGGTTCTATATGGCCTCCCAAGAGAAAAAATATATGTCTACATAGAAAGACTTATTATATAACTGGGAATATATTACATATGTCTGTATAACATGTATTTACCTTATATACGTATAATGTTTTTAGAACTAGAGGGGTGACTCTCAGAAGACCCTTAAGTAGTGACAAGCGGCTGCCCCTGCAGCACAGTGACTGAGGATGGGCAGCCGGGGCGGTTGGTTTTCACTATGACCCATAGAGAACAATTTGATTCTAAAATACATTTATCACAAGAATAAAAATCAGAGCAAGGGAAGAAAGAAGTTCCACGAGACAATTCCATGGGACGATCACCAGTTTATCTTCCTTCAATCTCTCTCTGCACCACTTTTCCAAGTTCCTGGGGTCCTGGTCTCGGTTTCCCCAACTGTGGATGGGACAGGACAGCACAGCTGCCTGGACAGCTGGGAAGATGACCACCTGCAAGCTCTCCGGCCCCTTAAAGACCCTCCTAGGATCCTATAGGGCTCCTTTGCCCTAACCAGAGTTGGATGTAAACCGGACCAGGCAGGATGCAGCCCCTGCCCGCCTCTCCGCTGAACCTCAAGCCACCGTTCCCACCCAGACACCGCCTGCCAAGCTCAGTCCCACCATGGGGCCTCCACCACGCCCTCCCTCGGCTCTAGACAACCCCTCATCCTCCTGCCCAACGGCCAGCTTGCCTCCTCCTACGACGTTAACTAGCAGGTTTCGGCCTTCTCCAACCACACCATTGAATTAGCTCTCCTCCCTTTTTCTCCTATCACTTATCAAAACATAATGGTTATCAATACTTCTAATTATGCACAGTTTGTTCATTTGCTTGCTCGTTGTCTGTTACAGTTCAATAGACTGTCAGCTCCATGAACAAAATGGGCTTATTTTATGTGCTAATTGTCCCAGGGGCCTTGCACGGAGCCTGGCCAATGGCAGGCCCTCAATCGACGAATGGAGAGAGTTTTGTTGGATGTATGTCACAGGGGCCATTGTCGCTGCACCAAGCCCCTACACCCCTCAGCTAGTTTTGGCCGAGACCCCGGGCATAAAGGTCTCTAACTGAGGTATTAAAATGGAGGCACGGCCCTGGTTAACCAGCAGGGTTCCGCAGTTTACAGGGGTTAACGCCCACCCAGCACTCACTCTGGGCCAGGCCCTGATCTCAGCACCGCGGACACGTGAACACACTTGGTTCGCATCGCAACTCTCCTGCATGGGAACCAGGCCTCACCTCCATTTGCTGGGCGTGAAAGAGGAGGCTGGCCCAGAGAGTCTAAGCAAGTTTCCCAAGTTCACACAGCAGAGTCCGGGTTCAGCCTGCAGAGTTCAGATCTCAACCATCGCATGACCCCAGTGAGGCCTCTGAGGTCAGGGGTGAACCTCGGGCTGCGGTGCTGTCTTGTGAAAAGCAAGAGCGGCCCTCTGTGAGCCTCCAACCTGTGCCGGGCACACTCCAATGTCTCCGTCCTGCCACACCACCCTCATCAGATAGTATCACCCCACATACCACAGCTGCCAAGGTCCCTGACGGTCCTCCAGCTGGTGAGCTGAGAGCCACCGTGCGAACCCAGGGCTCGGTTCTCCCAAGCACGTGTGTTCACTGAGCGTCTTGTGCTTTGTCCCGGAAAACAGAGGGAAGGTGGGGGAGTGGACAAAAGGGAAGGCTCAGCCAGTGACAGCCACTCCCTTCGGAGGAGAAAGCCATTACACCCCCTTGTAAGACGAGACTTCAGCATAATTGAAATGACAATTCTTATAATCCGTGGGTAATGAAGATTATTTTGAAATAAAAATCTTTTTTTTTTCATTTACTGACTTGCAATAACGTTTTTCTTTTCAGAGGGAGGTGGTAGAGGCCCCCGGACAGAGCCCCCAGGCTGTTTCTGAGCAGGTACATGGGCTTCAGTCCGTGCTCTGACCCTGTGCTTTGGCGGATGGGATTCCAGTAGCAGACATAGCCCCCAGCTCCCCAGGGCTGAGGGGACCCACAGGGCCATGCCCCGCCTTCTGCACAGCTCATGGGCTTGGGCTGTGCCAGGCGAGGCAGCAGGGAAGAAATCCATCTCTAGAAACGGCCCTCCAGGAGGCCCCCCTGAAGTCGAAACGAGAATGAGATGTGCAAGGGACCCCAGTGTCACCCTCTCAGGATCTCAGGGACAGAGCCGCAGCCCCATCCTCCTGCCTGCCACCCTTCTGTCTTCTACCGGTTGCATTTTCCAGTTCTGGGGTGCATTCCAGACTGCCATGCGGACGAGGCCCTTCCCCGCCCACAGCCCCCACCCCCGAGTCACGGCCAGCCCCGGAGAAGGACGCAGCCAGCAAGAGGGGTCAGTTGTTCACAGCGCAGGGTAACCCCTGCCGGCGCGGACAGGCATAAACACGGGCGCTCAGGCTCGAAGCCCTTAGAACCCTCCCGGCGGCCTGTTCACCACGCCCAGGCAAGCATTTTACTTATGCCCAGAAAGCTGAGGGGTGGCAATTAGGATCTAGCTCTGTCACGACGTCCCCTCCAACCGCTTGAGTCCCATCCGCCCTGCTCATT
>PVJD01015549.1:0-24479 GCA_004026545.1 Mormoops blainvillei
ATACTTTTTGCCATCTCCACACACACTTTTAAAAAATGACTATTTTAAGATACAAATATATATGTTTTATAAATTTTTTGAATCCCAATTTAATACAGGGTGGGGCAAAAGTAGGTTTACAGTTGCTCGTCTGGAAAATAATACAATAGTGAATAAATAATAATATAGGAATAAACTCTGTTTTGTGTACTCACAACTATAAACATACTTTTGCCCTACCCTGTATTACTTATCAAACATTTTATTATGTTCCGACATACTTTCAAAACCACTGTTTTTTAATTTTTAAAATACAGTTGATATACATATTACTTTATATTAATTTCAGGTTTACAGCATAGTGGTTAGACAAATATATCATTTACAAAGTGTCCCCCCCAATAATTCTAGTACCCTCCTGGCATCACACATAGTTATTAAAATATTATTGACTATGTCCCCTATGCTATATTTTACATCCTGTTACTACTTTGTAACTACCAATGTGTACATCTTAATTGTTTTACTTTTTCACCCAGGCCCCTATTGCCCTCCTATCTGGCAACCCTCAGTTTTACTCTGTACCTATGAACCTGTTTCTGTTTTGTTTGTTGTTTATTTTCCTGTTTAGATTCCACACATAAGTAAAATCATATGGTATTTGTTTTTCTCTGACTTACTTCAATTAGCATAATACCCTGTAGGTCCATTCATGCTGTTGCAAGTCACAAGTGGTATGAATTTATTATTACTTACAGCCAAGTAATATTCCATTAGATATATATCACTTCTTTATCCTCTCATCTGTTGATGGGAATTGGGGTTGCTTCCGTACCTTGACTATTGTAAATAATGCTGTGATGAACTTAGTGGTGCATATGTCTTTCAAATTAGTGTTTTGGTTTTCTTTGGATATATACTCAGAAGTGAAATTGCTGGGTCATAAGGTAGCTCTATTTTTAATTTTTAGGAATTTCCATACTGTTTTCCATAGTAGCTGCACCAATTTGTGATCCCAGTGTACAAGGGTTCCCCTTCCTCCGCATTATCACCAGCACTTGTTTGTTGATTTATTGATGATAGCCACTCTGACAGGTGTGACATGACATTTCACTGGGGTTTAATTTTCACTTTTCCGATGATCAGTTACTTTGAGCATTTTTTCATATGTTTATTGGTCATCCATATTTCCTCTTTAAAAATGATTCTTTTTGGGTTTGCCACCATGCTGACCTTCTGTACCTGGCCCATTGTCCTTGCTATGCCCATTTCTAACTGCCTGGATGCTGGAAGAAGACTACAGGCAGAGGTTCGAATCTTAACACCACAATCTGCAAGTTATGGAAGCTTGGATGATACTACCATAGTGTGAAATTTCTCCAAATTGAAATTAATAAAGAATGACATAAGAGTTAGATCTCCAAGATGATGACCTAGGTAAACACCACTCAGCTCCTCACACAACCACATCAAAATTACAACTACAGAACAACCATCACTCAGAACCATCAGAAATCGAGTTGAATGGAAGTCAAACAACTGTGGAATTAAAGAAACCACATCTACCCAGTCTGGTAGGAGGGTACAGATGTGGAGGTGCAGACACGCAAAATGGATCCCACATCCATGTATGGTGGATAAAATACCACTAACTTTTGGGGGGATACCCCGAGAGTGAGGGGTCCCAGCCCCACAGCAGGACCCCGTCGTAGGATTCCAGTGCCAGGAATATAAGACCTATAATTTCTGACTGCAAATACCAGTGGGATTGAGTCAGTGGAAGAATCTTCTGGACTCCAAAGCAGTTTCTCTTAAAGAAGCCACACACAGACTTACTCAGGCTCCCTCTGAGTTCTAGCGCCAGCATAGGAGTAGCAGCTTGAACATCACCAGTGACATATCAGGAGGAACTGACCTGCCTGACTTCAGGACAATAGCTAGTGAAATCTTTCTCCCAGACCGAAAAATGGGCAGAGGCCATTGTTCCTCTTCTGAACCCTCCCTACGCAGAGCCACAGAGCTGGCAGGCTGATGCCATATCTGAGATTCCATCAACCTGGCTAGCACTGTTTGCCCTGCCCTAGAGATCCCCTGAAACTCTGTCCAACCCAACTTATGGGCCAACCCAGGCTGTTAACAATGGCTTTTCCATACAAATGTCTTGTCTAGGTTCATGCTTCGCATCTTCCTAAATCCTCTCAAAAAAGCAAGAACTAGCCTGATCAAGTCCTCAGCCCCGATACCACTTGCTAAGTGGCCCCAGGCCCAGTGCTAGCAGCTGCGGTCTAGGTTCACAGCTTGGCTGTGCCTGGGGACATCCAAGCCTAGAACAAGTAACAGCCATCCGCAGATTGCTTTGTAGCTCACGTAAGGTGGCCCTGCACAGAACACAGGTGGTGGCTGACCTTGGCCTGCACCACCTGGGAAGCCCCAGGACCTACACACCCAGTGGACAGCTACAGACCACATCGGAGCACCACCCCCCTTCCCCTGCACAGCCGATCCTCCATGGAGGGTAAAGGCTGGTGGTCAGTGGTCACAGCCAGTCCTTGCAGCCGACTGACCCAACTAAGTCCCTCCTGTTGACCTGCCAACAGCAATCGAGGCTCAACTACAAAAGAAAGGTATACTCAGCACATATGGAGGGAACATTTCAAGAACCCAGCTTGGGTGATAGGGGAGGCTGTGCCACTGTACCCTACAGGACACCTACTCCAACAGACCATACTACCAAGACACAGAGTCAAAGCATCTCTACCTAATACATAGAAACAAATGCAGGGAGGCTGCCAAAATGAGAAGACAAACATACATAGCCCAAATGAAAGAATAGATGAAAACTCCAGAAAAAGAACTAAACATAATGAAGATAAGCAATTGCTCAGGTGCAGAGTTCCAAACACTGGCTATAAGGATGCTCGAGGAATTTAGGGAATACCTCAACAGCATAAAAAAGATCCAGTCAAAATTAAGGATAGACTAATTGAGATAAAGAATGATTTACAGGAAAACAACAGTAGAGTGGATGAAGCTGAGAATCAAATCAATGATTTGGAATGTAAGGAAACAATAACCAACCAATCGGAACAGCAAGAAAAAAAATAATCCAAAAAAATGAGGATAGTGTAAGGAGCCTCTGGGACAACTTCAAGCATTCCAACAAACATCCGAATCATAGAGGTACCAGAAGGAGAAGAGAAAGGGCAAGAAATTGGAAATCTATTTGAAAGAAATATTTCCTAATTTGGTGAAGGAAATGGGCATGCAAGTCCAGGAAACCCAGAGAGTCCCAAACAAGATGGATGCAAAGAGGCCCACACCAAGACACATTATAATTAAGTGCCAAAGGCTAAAGATAAAGAGACAATCTTAAAAACAGCAAGAGAAAAGCAGTTAGTTACCTACAGGGGAGATCTCATAAGACTGTGAGCAGATATTTCAAAAGAAAGTTTGCAGGCTAGAAGGTCAAGGAATATTCAGTGATAAAAAACAGGGAACTACAACCTAGACTACCCTATCAAGCAAAGGTATCATTTAGAATTGAGGAGCAGGTAAAGAGCTTCCCAGACAAGAAAAAGCTAAAAGAGTTCATCATCACCAAGCCATTATTATATGAAATTTTAAAGGGACTTAATTAAGAAAAAGAAGATCAAAACTATGAACAATAAAATGGAAATAAATACATATCTATCAACAATTGAAGCTAAAAAACAAACTAAGCAAACAAGCAGAAGAGAAACAGAATCATAGATGAGGAGGCAGGTTCGATGGCAATAAGGTGGGAGGGGGGATTGGAGAATAGGTGAAAAGGTGAAGAGATTAAGAAGCACAAATAGGTAGTCACAGAATATCCACGGGTATGTAAAGTATAGTGTAGAAAATGGAGTAGCCAAAGAACTTATATGAATGAGCCATGGACATGAAAGAAGGTATGGGGATTGCCCGAGGGAGTGGAGAGTGCTAAGTGGAGGGGGGAAAGAGGGAAAGTTGGGACAACTGCAATAACATAATCAATAAAATATAATTAAAATGATATTTTTTACCTACAGAAATTAGCTTCATTCTAAGCAGTAATATTGATAAAATAAGGTCGATGTGCATTTTCCTAATCCATCTAAAAAAATCTACTAACTATTACAATTTGAAATGCTTATCTAGGAATGCAATATAATGTATCTTGCGACACAGGTGAAATGTCTACCACCTTTTGGAAAACCCTATCTTAAATATAACTCTGGAGTAAGGCAGGCCCAAGGCTCTGGGAAAATCTGGGCTGCCAGGAGTGTGAAAAAGATACATGATGCTTGGAATGTAGAGTGGAACCATTAAAAGTAAATTTATTTTTCTACTTAACTTTGATTCTAGGCAGGCCAAATTAGTAGGTTTGGGTTTTGTAACATTACACCTACCTACATTTTGGAGACTCTACATGTAGTCATATTGACATAATCTAGAATATGGCTCTAATTTCATTTCCCTCACTCTGAACTATTGGTGACTACACTGGTTCCCTAAATGATTCCACTATAGTCTGGATATAACCCTCTTTGGCCATATGGCAGTCTAATTAAAGAGGCCCAGCTTCTCTTGGCAGAGCTACCTTCCCTATGCAAGGAAGAAACAATCCCCTGTATGAGTTACATCAATGATAAAAAGACCCAGTTTGCTGCTTCTCTGCTGAATCAGCAGCCTGTGACCCGTGGCACATTTATTATAGAAAAAACTATTTTTTAAAATTTATTTTAGAAATTTTTTATTGTTGTTCAATTACAGTTGTCCCCATTTCTCCCCCATTACTCTCCCCTGCCCTACTCAACCCCCACTTCCCACATTCAATCCTGACCCCACTTTATTTTTGTCCATGGGTCCTTTATACATGTATAAAGTCAGTCAATAGTGTATCAAGTCAATAAAGTATATCAAGTCCATCTTTGATTTGACCCTTCCCCTTCTTCCCACCCCACCCCCGTTATCTCCCTTGCCCCTCTCCCCGTTACTGTCAGTTTTCTCTTTATTTCCATGTCTCTAGTTCTATTTTGCTTGCTTTTTTGTTTTGTTGATTCAGCTCCACTTATAACTGAGATCATATGGCATTTGTCTTTCACTGCCTGGCTTATTTCACTTAGCATAATGCTCTCCAGCCCCATCCATGCTGTCACGAAGGGTAGGAGTTATTTCTTTCAGAAAGAACTATTTTTACATGAATTTAACCTATAGGTCATTTAAAACATGAGTCCTTTCCCACATATGAGCCATTGCAGATCCACAGCATTGCAGTAGGGGGGAGATGAGAGAGAAAGAGAGAGACAGAGAGACAGAGAAATACTGAGTAGGGTGTGCAGACAATATGTGATAAGTGCTCTTAGTAGAGCTCACAGGTTGAAACTCTGCGATCCTGCACTTCTGCTCCTTTGAAAGAAACAAGCAGTGCTTGTTTGAGAACACAATCCTAGATCAGACCCTTATAAACAAGAGGCAATAAGACAGAAGCTAAAATCCAGGAAACCTTGAGCTCCCTCTTTCATGGCCTCATACCCTCTGTTCAGCTCTAGCTGTCCAGCAAATCTTTTAGCCAAAAGATCAGTATCTGTTTCTTCAAGAACTGCATAGTGAAGGCATAGGTGAGGCAGAGCCTGGAACAATGGTATGGTAGCTGGGAGAGGGAGGTGGTTTCCATCTATAATTCAGTTGACACTGTTCATTATAATCTTGCCAGTTCTACTTTCACCTAGAAGAAATGTTTGAAACTAAGGGAAGAATGCAGGGAGTGAAGCTATACAAGTGAGAAGGAGGGATCAGCTATCGCTGGCTGACATGGCATCAGAAAAAATTCAGTTTCAGACCCAGGGACACATTGTGAATTGGCTTTGAGAACCCAGTGAACATTGTGTTTGTTTTAAAGACCCTTTAGAATCACCTTGAGAGTTTTTATTTAACCTACACTTTGGCCCTACTCCAGTCTAATTTATTTCTGAAATTCTGAGGGAATCCCAAGCATCAGTATTTTTTATTAATGTTTTATTTTTTATACTATTACAGTTTTCCCAATTTTCCTGCTTCCCCCCGCCATCCAGCCTGCTCTCCACTTCTATAGTCAATCCCCACACTGTTGTTCATATCCCTGGGTCCATCATATATGTTCTTTGACTAATTCCTTTACCTTCTTTCATTCTCCACCCCCCTCCTTCTCACAGCTGTCTGTCTATTCCATGAGTCTATGCCTCTGATTCTGTTTTGCTCATTAGTCTACTTTGTTCATTAGATTTCTCTTATAAGTGAGATCATATAATATTTGTCTTTCACAGGCTAGCTTATTTCACTTAGCATAATAGTCTCCAGTTCCATCCATGTTGTTGTAAATGTAAGAATTCCTTCTTTTCTCTGCTGCATAGTATTCCATTGTAAAAATGTACAAGAGTTTTTTAATCCACTCATCTACTGATGGGCACTTAGGTTTTTTCCAACTCTAGGCTATTATAAATAGCACTGCTGTGAACATTGGGGTGCAGAGGTTCTTTTGAATTAGTGTTTCAGGATTCTTAAGGTATATTCCCAGCAGTGGAATAATTGGGCCAAAAGGTAGTTCCATTTTTAGTTTTTTGAGGAAATTCCACACTGCTTTCTACAGTGGTTGCACCAGTCTGCATTCCCACCTAGGGTTCCCTTTTCTCCACATCCTCACCAGCATTTGTTTGTTGATTTATTCATGATGGCCATTCTGACAGGTGTGAGGTGATATGTCATCGTGATTTTAATTTGCATCTCTCTGATGGCTAGTGATGCTGAGCACATTTTCATGTGCCTCTGGGCCCTGTGTATATTCTCCTTGGAGCAGTGTCTGTTCAGGTCCTTTGCTCAGTTTTTAATTGGACTGTTTGTCTTCCTGTTGTTGAGTTGTATTAGTTCTCTATGTATTTTGGAGATGAAGCCCTTCTCCAATGTATCAATCACAAATATGTTCTCCCATACAGTGGATTCCCTTTTCATTTTGATGATGTTTTCTTTAGCTGTGCAGAAGCTGCTTAATTTGATGTAGTCCCATTTGTTTATATTTTCCTTTATTTCCCTTTCCCTAGCAGATTCATCGGCAAAAATAGTGCTACATGCTATGTCTGAAATTTTACTGCCTATGTTCTCCTCTAGGATTTTTATGGTATCATGACTTATATTTAGGTCTTTTATCTGCCTCGAGTTTATTGGAGTGTATGGTGTAAGTTGGTGGTCTAGCTTCATTGTTTTTTCATGTCCCTGTTCAGTTGTTCCAGCACCACTTATTGAAGAGAATATCTTTACTCCATTGTAGGCTCTCATCCCCTCTGTAAAGTATTAATTGACCATAAAGACATGGGGTTATTTCTGGGCTCTTTATTCTGGTCCATTGATCTATGAGGTCTGTCCAGAAGGTATCCAGTCATATAATATGAATAGAGACATTTATCGAAGAAGATACAAGATATAAGAAACATTGTACATAGGACAATGATGCCTCAGTTCCCTTCTAAGTAGGCACCTTGAGACCACACCCAGTTCTCCCAGGTGCCATCAGCTGCCAAGTTGTATTTTCCTGAATTTCATCAAAAATGGGAAATCTTTTCCCTTTTAAAGGTGATTTTAGTTTTGGGAAAATTCACAAGCCACAGGGCACCAAATCGGGCTGTAGGGGATCTGAGTCACCTGAGTGATTTGGTGTTTCACCACAAAACTCTGCATGAGACATGAAGCGTAAGCGGGTGCATTGTCATAATGAAGCTGCCAATCACCAGTTGCCCATATCTGTGACTTTCTGAATCATCCAAGTAGTTTCCATGGAGGAATGTTCAAGGTTAATGCAAAATCTGATGTAGATTCATTGTTCTACTCAGTCGTTTAGAATGCGACAGCCACACAGTACACATGCTCACTCAATCATGTCTACTACCCCCACTGACTAGTACAGCGAAGTCATCATTGTTCACGCATGTGAATTACAGTTCACTTTCCTTGGCTGTCGGGTTACATCAGTGTTGCACAAACCATTCTCATTATATTGACAATGGTTGGACATTTTCCAGACAGCCCTCTTATGTGTCTGTTCTTATGCCAATACCAGAATGTTCTGATTATAGTGGCCTTGTAGTATAGTTTGATATCAGGTATTGTGATCCCTCCTGCTTTGTTCTTGTTTCTTAAGTATTGCTGAGGTTATTCTGGGTCTTTTTTGGGTCCACATAAATTTGTGGGCTATTTGTCTAGATCTCTGAAACCTGCTATTGATATTTTATTAGGAGTTGCATTGAACGTATAGATAGCTTTCAGTAATATGGATATTTTCATGATGTTAATTACTCTAATCCATGAACACTGTATATGCTTCCATTTATGTGTGTCTTTTTCAATTCCTTTCTTCAGTGTTGTGTAGTTTTCCAAGTACAGGTCTTTTACCTCCTTGATTAAATTTATTCCTAGGTACTTTTCTTTTTTGGTTGCCATTGCTATAGTACAAGGGATTTTTTCTTAGTTTCTCTTTCTGATAGTTCATTTTTGATGTACAAAAATGCCATTGACTTCTGAATATTGACTTTGTATCATGCTACTTTGCCAAAATCACTTATTAGGTTGAGTGGAATCAGTATTTTTAGAAAGCTACCCAAATGATTCCAGTTTTGTTTTCCAACATTTTATTATAAACATTTTCAACTATATAGTAAAGTTTGTATCATCTATAGCCTATAATTAGCATCTGCTATATTGCCTTATCACTTATCTATCCCTCAATCCAGCCCTCTATCAACCAATGTTATTTTTTGATACATTTCAAAATAGGTTGTAGATATTAGTACACTTCACCCTTGAAAAATACTCTAGGTATATAATATATTAGAGTTCAACATTTGTTTGAGATTTTTATTAGATAACATTTACACATATTGAAATGCATAAATTGTAATTGTACTATTTGATGAGCTTTGACAAATACAGGCACGGGGATAACTCAAACCCCTATGACCTCATGCATTTGCCTAATAAACACCCACTATACCTCTGAGTGGCAATCACTGTTCAGTTCTGATTTTTTCCAAGTGATTCCAATTTGCAGCCAGGAGGCAAACCCCTTAAAGAGAAACAGACAAATTCCAGCTCCCAGCTCTTTATAATTGAGGTTGCAGAGCTTGCACTTAACAGCTCCAGGGTCAGCTAGCTTGAGGCCAAGTCCAGCTAAACCCATTGCTATTTGTGAGATTCTGGGCAAGTTAACATTTCTGAACTTCAGTTTCCTCACCTATAAAATAAGGTTCATAATAGTACCTACTACACCAGGTTTACTGGGAAACTTAAATGATATACCATAAATAAATTAGTAATAAAGTCAATGTTTATTAAGTGCTTTTAATTTGTTAGGCACTAAGCTAATTGCATGAATTAGCTCATCTAATCCTCCCTATTGTTAAGATTCCCATGACAGATAGCAAAAGAGGCTTAGAAAGGGTAAGCACCTTGCCCCAAATCACACATCTGAAATTGGAAGAGCCAGAATATAATTCCTAAGTGGTTTATTCTAAGAATAACATTTCCACACTGTTAACAACCACACTTCCTTCTGTATGCCTTACATACATAGTAAGAGCTCACAAAATGCTATATATTTATTATGTGCACATTGTATTTTAGGTATCAATGTGAATATATTTGCTCATCACTTGTATAATTTATTCAATTACAGAGTCCAAATGAAGGCATGGGACCTCTGACCGACCCCCAAGCAGAAAAAACAGAAATTTCAGCAGCCCAGTGTTGCTGATCCACACTTTGACGTGATCGTCTTTATCCATTGTGTTCCTAACAAAGCCCTTTCTATACTGACTTTGAGAAACACTAGCAATAAGACTAGCCACCTTGCTAACCAACACATAAAACTCCAAGTGGCAACATCTCTCTGAAAGAAAGAACTAAGGCAAGCATTTTTTTTTCCATTAACACATTCAGCTCCCTGGCGTTCTGCTCTGCAGCTGTGCTGCAGGCACTCAGACAAAGGAATTGCTGGAAAATCAGTTACATCATCCACTTCATCTCTGACAGACTTGCCAGGAACAGCTTGATTAACATCTCCACAGAACCAGAGAACAGGCAGGGCTCACTCAAGTTACATTATGCTACTCTTTCCCCTAATGAAAATCCCATTAAATTGGACAATTATCCACACCCCATTTGAGGTGGCTGTTTATGTTCATCAGAGTCCATTTTCTTCCTAAGTAAGGCAACATCACACAAAGCTGTCTTACCATTCAGTCTTTCTTATTGGGTCACTCATTTCTAACAGCGTACCTCACAGGCTTGATGGCACTAGTTTGTGGGTAAAGGGAAGAGAGTGCCACTCTCTGGGCAGGACAGCAGATGGGTGACAGCTGAAAATGAAACAGTCTGGTAAATAAATTTCAAAGCTTTGGAGGCTCAGTTCAGTACGCAGGCAGAAAAGAGAGTTGGAAGAACACGGGGAGAAGTGCTGAGCCTTAAAGCTCAGTGGCTCCTTTGGAATCCCAGACTGCCAGGCTACTCTTAATCATGTAAAGGCTGTTAGGGGCTCTTCTGCCAGGGAAGGGAAATAGCTAGCAATTTAGCTAAACGAGTGCCTGGGGTTATGATGAAGTCAGCAATCAAGGGATCCTTTCCAATGGGAATGCTGATAACACAGTGCAATGAAATGAAGTTCTGTTAGAAAGGTCAATGTTCCATTATTGCAATACCATTGGAGTTAATGTCCCCAGAGTAATCACTACTATGATTTGATGCTATCAGCTGTTGGACTTGTGGCCAAAACACTGCAAGACTAGCCTTTCTATCATTATCCTTCTAGCCCCAGAGGGGATGACCATTCCATTTAGGTACATAACAGTAGGAACAGAAGGGCCAGGTTAAACCACAACAAATCCCTCCCCTGGTTCCTGATTCCACAGAACAGAGACAAGACATTTGTGTGAATATTGACCAGCAATGGTTGGTCCAGTCCTTTAGGAAATTTTGCCTGTGTGGATACTTTTACTCTCAACCTAAGGAATCAAATATCTTAGGGATTGCTCTGGCTCTCATTCAGAATTAGTACACACAAATGTTGTTTGCTGAGCCAAGAGAATGGGAATAATTGGTTGTATTTACTCTTGTTTCTACAAATAATTGTGGCCCCTGGGAAACATCTATCAGACATGCTAACAATACACAGCATTAAGTTCCAGCCAACAAGAGAGTCTGATCCACCATGCATAGTCCAGATGAATCTAGGTCCCCTGAGAAGTAGAGTAAAACTTTTAAAAATTAACAACAGTAATACTAATAGATGCCATTTTGAATGCCTACTCTGTACCAGATACTCTATAACAAGAACCATGTAAATGAGGGATGGTGTCTGGCATGTAGTAACTACTTAATAAGTAGATCCTATTAAGTATCACTGTACCCATTTTATAGATAATAAACTGAGGCTGAAAGAGGCTTAGTAACTTACTTAGGGTCACAATCTATAATTGATTGTGGTGGTACTTTAAGAATATTTGGAAATGGATACACCCTCTCTTTTTCTCTCCTAGATAAACCCTGGTTCCTTAGAGTAACAGCTGTGGGCTTCCTGTATCTGTCCTTTTCCTACTTTGATCCCCTCAGTGACTACAGAGTCCATAAAATTACACTGAATATGAGAGCAGGTGTCCATATGTGGTACATCACCACTATGGAGACATAGGAGTATGCCCTAAAAGTTATTAAAGTATAGCCCATGCCATAGTAAGAACCCTGAAGAAGACCAAGAAAACCCAGGTCCACTGGTTAGGGTTGGAAGGAATGTTAGGGTTAGGTTAATTCCTTCTAGTTATCTGGGTCCTACTCTCCACCCACTCAAGCATAGCCCGGGATTGCTTTAAGAAGCTTTCTTTGAGTGGGTATGCAGTATTCTTCAGTTCCCTTACCTTTAAGGCTGCTTTGATGGTTCATATGATTTGTGAGTACTACTCTAGTTTGATTGCTAACTTCATGTCTCAGTGTTATACCAACTCATTCATATTTACAGTGCAGTACTTGGGGAATGATCCATTGCTCTTAAGTAAATATACACTTTACATAGAGCCCTATCTGTCAGAATAAAATATAGTTACCTAAGCTACGAGCACCTTTCTCTGCCATTCCACTAGAAAAGCACCTTGGTCGCTGAGAACATTTTATGAATTTGACCCTAAAGGCAAGAGAAGTAAAGGCAAAAGTAAATGAATGTGACTACCTTAAATTAAAAAGCTTCTGCACAGCAAAAGGATCAAACAACCAAACAAAGATGTAACAGGCTGAATGGGAGATGTTATTTGCAAACAACAGCCCTGACAAAGATTTAATATCCAAAATATATAAAGAACTCATAAAATTCAACACCAAACAAACAATAAATCCAATTGAAAAATGGGCAGAGGACCTGATCAGGCATCTCTCCAAGAAGAAATAGAAATGGTGAACAGATACATGAAAAGATGTTCAAACTCACTAGCTTTCGGGAGATGCAAATCAAAACTAACATGAGATACCACTTCACATCTGTTAGAATGGCTGCTATCAACAGGACAAGTGATAACAAGTGTTGGGGAGGTTGTGGAGAAAAAGGAACCCTCATTCATTGCTGGTGGGAATGTAGGCTGGTACAGCCACTATGGAAAATAGTCTGGCAGTTCCTGAAAAAATTATGAATAGAGTTACCATATTACCCAGCAATCCTGCTCCTGGGTATCTACCCCTCAAAAAACTCAGATATGTGTATTTGCAATGATATATTTACCCCTATATTTGTTGTAGCATTATTCACGGTGACCAAAACACGGAGACAATGAAAGTACCCTTTGATAGATTATTGGATAAAGAAGATGTGGTACATGTGCACAATGGAGTACTACTCAGCCATAAGAAAAGATGAAATACTGCCATTTGTTACTACATGGATGGACTTTGAGAATATTATGGTAAGTGATATGTCAGCCAGAAAAAGGTAAAAACCACATGATTTCACTCATATGTGGGATATAATACTGAAAGTTATGGATACATACAGCAATGTGATGACTGCCAGAGGGAAGGGGATGGGGATATGGGGGGTGGAGGAGGCCTAATATGTGATGATGGAAGACGGTTTGACTGTAGGTGAATGGGCACACAGTGCAATATATAGATCTAGTACCATAGAAATGTACACTTGAAACCTATATGATCCTATTAACAAATGTTACCCCAATAAATTTAATTTAAAAAAGAAATACAAAAGAGAAAAGAAGAAAATGTGGTATAGATATACAATGGAATATTATTCTGCCATAAAAAAGAAGGAAATTCTGCCATTTGTGACAATATAGATGGACCTTGAGGGCATTATGCTAAGTGAAATAAGTCTGACAGAGAAAGACAAAGACTGAAGGGTATTACTTATGTGTGGAATTTTTTTTAAAAGTTGCACTCATAGAAACAAAATATAGAATGGTGGTCACCAGGGGCTGGGGAGTTAGGGAAACAGGGAGACAAGGTGAAAGGGCACACACTTTCAGTTATGATAAGGTCTGAGGATCTAATGTATAATGGGGTGACTACAGTTAATAATACTGCATTGTGTAAATAAAATTTGCAATATTATTTGTTGGTTATACCTGAATAAAGTTGGGAAAAAAATAAAAGCACCAGAGAAAGGCTTTGGCCTATAAAACAATATAGATAATTATCTTGATCATCTTAAGTAGCATGCTGTAATTACCAAATTCATTAGGTCGTCTCCAGTGGGAAATGAAACAAAGGATAGATCACTACAACAATCCAGCTTCTCCTCCTTTGCCTACATTTTCCACAAAGATTTCCAAGGTTATGATAAACAACTAAATTCAGCACCATGGACAATACTACCGGATGCCAGTTATTGTGAGAAACAGATTATGGGGCACCCTAGCTCCCAGAGTTTCTCCTATAGATTCTACTTTCCTCCCTTAGTAATAAGATGTTATTGAAGACAGTGAAATGGGGTTCTGTACTGTTCTATAGAAAGGACCAGGAATGAGGCAGGGGAGGAGCTTTTGAAAACAAGAGTTTTAGGGAAAAATTAGAATTGAAGTCAGCTGTGATTCAAAAACAACTTAAGTGGACAGAAATGTGTCCTTAGCCCTGGCTCATGTGGCTCAGTGGATTCTGCACTGGCCTGCGAACCAAAGGGTCACTGGTTTGATTCTCAGTCTAGGGCGCATGCCTGGCTTTCAGGCCAGGTCCCTAGTGGGGGGCATGCAAGAGGCAACAGCAACTGATGTTTCTTTCCATTTCTCCCTCCCTTCCCCTCTCTCTAAAAATAAATAAATAAATCTTATATAAAGTAAATGTGTCCTTAGTCAGTTATCCCTGCATAACAATACTCCCATAGACAAAGTCCTTTGTCTGGTGCTGAGATGATGCATGCCTGCTGCAGTCATGAGCCTTGCTGACCCTTACAGAAACCATCTTGACACTGGCCTCCTGGCAAAATGGATCCTAGAAGTCCTTGCCAAGTTTGTCAAAGGAGGAGATGGAGTATGAACACAAGAGAGGTTACAAGGGCAAATAAAGGTGAAAAAATAAGGAAGACCTCTGTGTTATGAAATAGAGCCCCACAAACTAACTTGGAATAAATCCCTAAGGAGAGTGGGAATGAGGAGTAGATGTCATTTCAAATAACCAGCTGACTCCTAGGGCTTGCAAAGCAGTAAACAGAATCAGTGAATGTAAGAGCTGAAATGGTCCTTAAAGGTTCTCTAGCTCAGTGGTTCTAAAATGGGAGCTTACATTAGAATCACCAGGAGGTCCTATCAAAATAGATTACAGGGTCCCAATAACAGAGTTTCTGGTTCAGAAGGTGTAACGTAGAGTCTGGCAATCTGCATTATTTATTTATTTATTTTTAGAGAGAGGGGAAGGGAGAGAGAAGGAGCGAAACATCCATGTGTGGTTGCCTCTCGCATGCCCCCCATTGGGGACCTGGCCCACAACCTAGGCATGTGCCCTGACTGGGTAATCGAACCAGTGACCCTTTGGTTTGCAGGCCAGTGCTCAATCCACTGAGCCACACCAGCCAGGGCACAATCTGCATTTTTAACAAATTCCCAGGTAATGTTTATGCTTCTGATGGAGGGAGTTTACTTTGAAAACCGTACTCTAGTCAAAATACTTTAGGGCACAGGGAAGGCAACAGAGGCCTAAAAGAGCAGTGACTTGTCCAAGATCACATAGATGGATCATACATCCATCAAGCCCAAAAACCGAGGCCTCTGATTTCCAGTCATGTGTTTTTATCCCAGAGGATTACACTCAGATTTAGTCACTAGGCTAGCATCTGATGGATAGCTGGATGGTAGCAATGGAAATGGATTCAGCCTTTTCTTTGTTTGACTCTATACAAAACTCCTGACTTCAGCTTCTAGTATATTGGTCAAAGCACTGCTGGAGGGAAAGCTGAACCCTCCATAACAGCACCAGAATCAGGTCTACCCCTACGTCTATCACTCTTTTGGTATCAATCCCACACAGAATTCCTGCCAAATTGATTGCATACTAGGTAGGGTTGCCAGATTTAGCAAATAAAAATACAGAATGCCCAGTGAAATTTGAATTCCTCAGTGTTTATCTGCAACTCAAATTTAACTTGATATTTTGTATTTAATCTAGCAATCCTAACCCTAGGAAACTGCTGGTCAGTTTGAAGAAAAGGAGTTAACTTCTCATTTGATGGTTCAGCTATACCCCCACCCCACCCTAGATTATAAAGAGGCTAAGAAGCATCTGGCCCCTCCACCTCCCTTCCACCTGCTGGGCTTGTTGGGTCTCTATTGAACAAGAGTAGAAAGACTATGATTTGGAGAGCAGCAAAAAAAAAAAAAAAAATAGCAGCTGAACTGGTCTCCTCTAGCATTTCTCAATTCTATAAAAAGTTTGATTCTGGTTTCATGCCCTGTGATTAACCAAAACAAGAGGAAGACAAATAAAAATTCTGTACAGCTGTTTCACACTGACAGACCTGACCTTCCCAGCTGAGGGTTCTTTGTGCTGGGGAATTGTTACCTAGCAACCAGGCCTTGCAGCTGCCAGAGTCTGAACACTGAAAGCATGACTTACAGAAAGGAATCCAGGAGAAGGGTGAGGTGGGTCTGCATCAATCTGAGCTTTGTCTTGGCGTCTAATACTATATTCCAGTAAGAAAAAATAAGCAGAAATTGCAGCCCCTTCCTGTTGTGATTCTATTGCCAAATTAGGCTGCTTGGGCTCAGCAGTCACCTGCTCTAGCAGTCACCCCTGGGTGTAAAAATGGTAGAGTTGAAGGAGGAATGGGAATGAAGATGCTTCCCAGACATGTCAAGTATTCTGTCTGGTACACATAGCTTTTTTTCTTTGACAGTGGAACACATCTCCAATCTCCAATATACATCTCTAATAATTGGGCATTTCTTTCTTCCTCCACCTCTTCCTCCTCATCTTAATTTTCCACTCCACCCCTCCCTCTCTTCCCCGCTCTCATTTCTCTCAAAGTGTGAGTAAAAGGGCCCACCATCTACCTTTTTAAAAACTCCCCAGGTGTTGAGAACTTCCCAATACTGCAGACGGTAAAGGATCACCTCAGTGAATTTCAAATATTAGCACTTATATGAGTCGCCTTGCCAGATCCTTTTTCTTGAAATTTTTATTATATTTTATTGATTATATTATTACAGTTGTCCCAATTTTCCCCTCTTTGCCCTCCTCTACCCAGCAACCCCCATTCCCTCAGACAATCCCCCCACCATTGTTCATGTCCATGGGTCATGTGTATAAGTTCTTTGGCTACTCCATTTCCTATACTGTACTTTACATTTCCATGTCTGTTTGTAACTACCTATTTGTACATAATCCCCTCACCTCTTCGCTCATCCCCTTATACTCCCCTCCAATCCAGCAATTATCAAAATGCTGTCTGTATCCATGATTCTGTTTCTGTTCTTGTTTGCTCAGTTTCTTTTCAGATTCAACTGTTGACAGGTGTGTATTTATTGTAATTTTATTGTTCATAGTTATCTTCTTTTCTTAAATGAGTCCCCTTAACATTTCATATAATAATCATTTGATGATGATGAACTCCTTTAGTTTTTTCTTCTCTCAGAAGCTCTTTATCGGCCCTTCCATTCTAAATGATAGTTTTCTGGGTAGAACAATCTTGGCTGTAGGTCCCTGCTTTCATGGCTTTGGATATTTCTTGCCATTCCTTTCTAGCCTACAAAGTTTCTTTTGAGAAAAAAGCTGACAGTATCATGGGAACTCCCCTATAAATAACTAACTGCTTTTCTCTTGTTGCTTTTAAGATTGTCTCATTATCTTTAACCTTTGGTATTTTAATTTTGATGTCTTGGAGTGGGCTTCTTTGCATCCATCTTGTTTGGGACACTCTGTGCTTCCCGGACTTGCATGTCTCTTTCCTTCACCAAATTAGGGAAGTTTTCTTTCATTATTTTTTCAAATAGATTTCCAATTTCTTGCTCTTTCTCTTCTCCTGTTGGCACCCCTATAATGTGAATGTTGGAATACTTGTAGTTGTCCCAGAGGCTGCTTATACTATCCTCTTTTTCTTTTTATTCTTTTTTTCTTCATGTTCTTCTCACTGGTGGGTTTTTGCTTCCTCACCTTCCAAATCATTAATTTGATTCTGGCTTTATTCATTCTACTGTTGTTTCTCTGTAAATTGTTCTTTATTCCAATTAGTGTATCCTTCATTTCTGACTGGATCTTTTTTATGCTGTTGAGGTACTCTCTAAGTTCCTTGAGCATCCTTATAGCCAGTGTTTTGAACTCTGCATCTGATAGATTGCTTGTCTCCATTTTGTTTAATTCTTTTTCTGGAGTTTTGATCTATTCTTTCATTTGGGACGTTCCTTTGTCTCCTCATTTTGGCAGCCTCCCTGTGTTTGTTTCTATATATTAGGGAGAGCTGCTTTGACTCCGTGTCTTGGTAGTGTGGCCTAATGTAGTAGGTGTCCTGTAGGGTCCAGTGGCACAGCCTCCCCTATCACCCAAGCTGGGTACTTGAGGTGTGCCCTTCATGTGGGCTGGGTAACCCTCCTCTTGTAGTTGAGCCTTGGTTGCTGTTAGCAGGTCAATGGGAGAGATTTATCCAGGCCGGTCAGTTGCAAGGATTGGTTGTGACTACTGACCACCAACCTCTGGCCTCCATGGAGGATTAGATGTGCAAGGGCAGGGTGGTAGTGCACCAGTGTGGTCTGTAAATGTCCACTGGGTGCATAGGTCCTGGGGATTCCCGGGTGATGCAGGCCACAGTCAGCCCCTACCTGTGTTTTGTCCAGGGCCACCCTGCCTGAACTATAGAGCCATCTGAGATGGCTGCTACTTGTGCTGGACTTGGAGAGTCCCAAGTGAAACCAAGCTATGAATCTAGGCTGGCTGCTGCTAGTGCCGTGCCTAGGGCCACTTAGCAAGAGGTACAGGGGCTGGGGCTCACTGAGGCCAGCTGTTGCTTGTTTGAAAGGATTTAGGAAGTTGTGAAGTTTGAGCCACAACCAGCCATATTACAGAAAAGGTACTGTTAATGCTTAAGTTGAGTGGGATGGAGTCTCAGGGGATCTTCACAGTGGGGTAAACAGTCTTAGCCACGTTCATGGAGCCTCAGGTATGGAACCTGCCTGCAGGTTCTGTGGCTCTGCCCACCTCTCTGTCTGGGAGAAGTCTATCTCTCAGCTCTCACCTGGTGCCAGACACTTCAGTCCCTCCCTGTATGCCACTGGTGACTTTCAAGCTCCTACCCAGGTGCTGGAGCTCAGAAAGAGTGAGTCTGAGTAAGTGAGTCCATGTGTGTATTCTTTAAGAGGAAATGCTTGGGTCTCCAGATGTTTCTTCCACTGATTGAGTCCCCACTGGTTTTTGCAGCCTCAGTTATGGGGACTTATCTTCCTGGCACCGGAACCCTTGGCTGGGGGGTGGGTGCTGGTGTGGTGCTGAGACTTCTTGGTTCCAAGATATCCCTCCCAAAATTTTATCCACTACACATGGTTGTGGGACCAGCCCGTTCCACATCTCTGCCCCTCGTACTAGTCTGGGTGGATGTGGTTTCTTTAATTCCGTAGTTGTCAAACTTCCATTCAGCTCAATTTCTGCCAGTTCTGAGTGATGGTTGTTCTATAATTTAGCTGTAATTTTGATGTGGTTGTGTGAGGAGATGAGACCTATTTACCTATGCTGCCATCTTGACTGGAAGTCATGAAGTCTTTGTTGTGTTTTTTTTTTTTGCCTGCTCCTTAAACTGCAGAGTCCCACGTCCCACCCTTTAGCAAACTTCATTTAGTAGGTTTGAAATGGGCTCCAGTAAATCTGCATTTTAACAAGCTCCACAAACAAATGGGGTCTATGCACAACACTGAAAAATACTAGTTTATAGTATTTTTGACATAAAAAGTGTTTTTAAAATTTGTATGTTATTAAAAAGTATCCTTCACACCACTTTACCAATCTCCTCTGAGAGATAACCATCTTCCAACTTCATATGTCTAATGGGTAAGGACCAAGTTTTTGTCTCTGGGCATGAAGAGCCAATTCAGGGGTCACATTACTGGCTTGTCCTACTACTACACACACAGTTGTCTATTAAGCATCCTTTTTGTGTTTGTATCCAAGTCCACTGATATGAAAACAAGGTTGGAACTGACTGGTCTGCCATTCAGAGACTTCACATTGGTTACATTGTGATTGGGTAACTCACCTCACAGCCCTTTAGCAACAGCAAATGTCCAAATTCATATGCAAAACATAGAGCCTACCCCTTAATTTCATCTCAGCTCCTCCATCACACATTCACAGAAAGTTTGTGTAGTTTTCTATTGCTGTGTAACAAATTTAGGAGATTAAAACAATGTCCTTTCATTATCTCAGAGTTTTCAAAAATTAGGAGTCCCTGCGCAGCTTAACTGGGTCATCTGCTCAGGCTTTCATGAGGCTGCAGTCAAGGTATAAGCTGCGTTGTGGTTCTCTTCTGGGTTCCAGGTTTTCTTCCAAGCTCATTCAGGTTGTCATCAGAATTTAGTTCTTCACAATTATAATACTGAAGTCTTTCCTTTCTTACTGACTGTCAGCCAGGAGCCACTTTCAGCTCCTAGAGGCCACCTGCCCACTGGCACTTTCATATGACAACACAGTAGTTCACCAGGAGCATAAAATTTCTTACTTCTATCTCTGACCTCCAGGACCTCTTTAGTATTTTTATTTTAACCATGTTATTCAGTGATCACTTGGAAATTTTGTGTTTAAACTTTAAAACAGTAAAGTGTTGTAAACTGTGAAATATCTTTAGTTGATAAGTGTAGATCGTAATTCATATATGAACTAAATTACTGAATTTGAATAGCTTTAAAATATAAACTTATTTTCATTTTTTGTTTTCTTTATTTTTATTGTTGTTCAGTTACAGTTGTCTCGCCTTTTTCCCCATTGCTCTCCCCTGCCCTGTCCCCCTCACTCCCATAGTCAATCCCCCACATTGTCCATGCTCATGTGTCCTCTGTTCATGTTCCTTGACTTGCACCTTCCCTTTCTTTCCTCTGTTATCCCCCTCCCTCCTATCCTCTCGTCACTGTCAGTTTGTTTTTTATTTCCATGTTTTTGGTTCTATTTTGCTCATTTATTTGTTTTGTTGATTAGGTTCCACTAATAGGTGAGATCATATGGTATTTGTCTTTCACTGTCTGGCTTATTTCACTTAGCATAGTGCTCTCCAGTTCCATTCATGCTCTTGCGAAGGGTAGGAAATAACAGCTTTACTGAGATACAATTTACATACCATATAATTCACCCCTTTAAAGTGTACAATGCAATGTTTTTTTTGAGTTGTGTAACTCTCACCACATCAATTTTAGAACATTTTTATAATCCCAAAAAAGAAACTCCAAACATATTAACAGTAACCCTCCCTTTACCCCCAAATCTCCAAACCTGATAACAACTATCTACTTTCCATCAATATGGATTTGCCTTCTGGCCATTTAGTATATGTGGAAGCAGATAGTTTTGTGCCTGGCTTCCTTCATTTACCACAATGTTTTTTGAGGTCATCAGCACTGTAGTATGTATCAGTATTTGATTCCTTTTTATGACTGAATAATGTTCCATTGCACAGATACAGCACATTTTGTTTATCTATTTGTCTATTGACAGACATTTGGGTTTTTTCATATTTTGTCTATTATAAGTAATGCTGCTATGGATATTTACATGCAAGTTTTCTTTGTGGACATATATTTTCATTTCTCTGGAGTATATACACCAAGGAGTAGAGTTACTGGGTTATATAGTAATTCTATGTTTCTATATTTCCAGATTATTTCAAAATTGGAAGCATCATTTTACATTCCCATGAGCAGTTTGTGAGGGTTCTAATTTCTCCATTTCCTTGCCAACACTTATTAACATTTGTCTTTTTGATTATTTCTTTTTTTTTTACCCAGGAAGAAAAAGTTTAAATTAGAAATTGCTAGTATTAAAAAGCTGCTGTGTCCCAGGTAGGAAGGACTATGAGAATATTAATATGCCCTGAAATAGAAATAATCACTTTGCACTATGTACACACATATAATATAACATTCTTCTTTACATTTCACAATATAAATATTATACACAATGGTATAAACTAAACACAAATTAATTTTGAGGCACACAGAAGAAATATGGAATAGATTGAACTCTTATTAAAATTAAGACAGATGTAGTAAAAGGCAGAGTCTTACACTGTCAGGACAGTGAGCACTTGAAGTCTCACCTCGTTAGCTAGCAGCTACTTCCCATGCATACTGAAAACTCTCATACTTCAATGTTGTTAGAATTGATTGCTTCAAAGACTAATTAGCTAAATAATTTGAGCAAGTCAAACTGTTGTTCCATACTCTAAAGTATGTAGCCCCTAAAGATTCCTCCTGCCCTCACAGTTTTGTAACAAGGGACTATGTTAGTACACAGCCATATCTCCCTATACCTTGTGAATAACTTGGTTATTAAGAAACCACTTTCAGGAAACTATAACAGCATTCAAGAACACCCATCACAGCACTTAAGAAGATTTAATATACATTTATTTTTAACATGTGGAACATATAAAGGTTCTATGCTGAATAAATATTTGTAATATTTGTTAAGGAAAAGGAGGAATTTACAGCAAGATTTTTTATTCTCTTTTTTAAACTACATTATCTTTAAATACAAATGTAGATTCTTGTCATTGAACAATCTTTGAAGTTGTGTTTCTTCCTTTTAGCTGTATTTTTTTCTTTTTGGTCTGTACTGGTAACCATTTCTTACTCAACCTGTATGTAACCAATTCCATACCTTGACTCATGAAGTAAATTGTGATCAACTGCTCTCCCAAAATAGAGCAGGACTTTATACATACAAAAACTTGTACACTACCCTCTTTTTTCTTTTTGTTTTTTGTATTTTTCTTTCTTTTTTGGGGGGGAGCTATGGCCCTAATAAAAAATAAATAAAATTAAAAATTATTTAAAACCTACCACCTCTTCATAGTTACCACATCATGAAAACTAAACTAAGAACTTGAGATACAGTTTTTATTTAATTATCTGAGGAATAATATGCTTAGGATATTGATAATTTTTCATCTTTTTGCATCAGTGTGGTGAAATTTTCCCGTCTTAATATATTTTGCCACAACATTTTTCTTTAAAGTCAATTAGCTTCCCTAAAAATGCAATACAACATAGAAAAGGACATTAAAAAGAAAATTTGTGAAAAAAATAACCTTTGAATGCAATAGACAACAACTTTGGTAAAAAAAAAAATGATAATGAGCCCTGACAGGCATGGCTCAGTGGGTTGGGCATTGTCCCTCAAACCAAAAGGTCACCAGTTCAATTTCCAATCAGGGCACACGCCTGGGTTGCTGGCCAGGTCCAAGGTGGGGAGCATGCAAGAAGTGAACAATCGATGTTTCTCTTGCACATCAATATTTCTTTCCCTCTCTTTCTCCCTCCCTTCTCTCTCTCTAAAAATAAAATTTTTAAAACCTTTAAAAATGAAATAGAAAAACCAAACAGATGTATTTATACACACATACAGCAAACATTAATTTCATAATTGTTTGAATTATATTTTAATTCCCAATTGGTAAATATAAATGGGGCAGAGGAGCAAAGATTTTGTTTTCCTTCTCCCTGCAGTGGGTAAATGAGAACAGAAAACAGCCAGGAGCCTTTAGTCTTTACTCACACATGCTGCCTTCTCACTGATGTCATAACTGCCCAATCTGAAACAGTACATTGATTATTTGATTTTGATTACTGCCATCCTAGTGGGTGTGAAGTGGTATCTTATTGTGGTTTTAATTTGCATTTCCCTGATGGCTAACAATGCTGAGCATCTTTTCAAAGGCTTACTGGTTATTTGTGTATCTTCTTTGGAGAAATGTCTATTCAAATGCCTTGCACATTTTAATCAGCCATTTCTTAAACATTTGATTTATAAGAATTCTGTGTGTGTGTGTGTGTGTGTTCCAGATGGAAGTCCCTAATCAAATGTAATTTCCAAATATTTTTCCCATTCTATGAGTTGTCTTTCTACTTTCTTAAAGGCATCATTTGTAGCACAAACAAAACAGAAACAGATTCATAGATAACAGAGAACAGACTGATGGTTGCCAGAGGGGAGGGAGATTGGGAAGCTGGGGGAAAAGGTGAAGGGGCTGAGAAGCACAAAAGTTTCTAATTTTGATGAAGTCCAATTTGTCTGTTTTTTGTTTTGTTGTTCATGCTTTCAGTGTTCTAGCTAAGAAACCACTGCCTAATCTAAACCCAAAATTTACATATATGTTTCCTTCTAAAAGTTTTATAATTTTGGATCATAATTTATGCCTTTGATCATTTTGAGTTAATTTTTTAACACTGTGAGATAGGAATCTAACTTTATATATATATATATATTTCTTTATTGCATGTGGATATCCAGTTGCCCTAACAGTTTGGAATTTCCTCAAAAAACTAAAAATGGAACTGCCTTTTGACCCAGCAATTCCACTGCTGGGCTTATACCCTAAGACTCCTGAAACACCTATTCAAAAGAACCTATACACCCCAATGTTCATAGCAGCACAATTTATAATAGCCAAGAACTGGAAGCAACCTCAGTGCCCAACAGTAAATGTGTGGATCAAAAAACTATGGTACATTTACACAATGGGATACTACGCAGCAGAAAGAAAGAGCTACTACCCTTTGCGACAGCTTGGATGGAACTGGAGCGCATTATGCTAAGTGAAATAAACCAGGCAATAAATGACAGATACCATATGATCTCTCCTATAAATTGAACCTAATTGACAAAATAAGCAAGCAAGCAAAATATAACCAGCAACATTGAAATAAAAAACAAACTGACAGTAACCACAGGGAAGGAGAGGGGATAATAGTGGAAAAGGAGGGGAAAGGTCACCAAGGAACATGCATAAAAGATTCATTGACAAA